>BBSZ01014987.1:0-10812 GCA_000981365.1 Subanguina moxae | reverse complement strand
TATGCAAGATGCCCAGAAGACACTAGCAGAGCATAGGTCAAAAACACAATGCCACAAACACATTTTTTTGAATTTAGGGCTGTCGGCTTATCCAGGTTTGACTGTACCTAGGATCTAAAGATACCATTGCCAAGGTCTTCTGCCATGATCTCCATAAGCCAAAATATAAAAGATTTTCGACTTCCGAAAAACCGACTTTCTATGACTAAAAAGTGTGGAAAGCGGCTTTCATATCGTCTTTAGCATGTTAGAAATGCTTAGGAATGGCAAAATTTATGAAAAAACAACCACAAGGTGACTAAAACAAAAGAAAACTGTCTACTTTTAGAATAGGGTCTATGTTTTTGAAAGGCTATAGAAAAGACTATGATAATTTTTCTAGAATTATTGTCTTTCTGAGGCGACTGAATCCGATGTAAGTGCACTTTTTAGGCTTTTTGAATGCTATCAAGGTTTATTAAGCAAAAAACTGCTGCGACTACGGCTGATATGCGCTTGTTCGCTATCAATTCAGATGGTAAAAAGATCGAGTTAGACCATGGCGTTATCAGCAAAACTACTCACTCCAGTATTGTGAGCTCTGAACAGTTGCTCAAGGCGGTGCAATCGGATGGCTCTTTGACCATTGAATGTGAGGTGGAGTATATTAGCAAGGTGGAGACTGTTCATCAAACAAAAGAGGAAAGCCAAACAAAGTCATTTTAGCACTACAATTTGTCCGACTGTCTATTGTTTTTAAATTTTAGTTAAATAAAAAAAATGGCAATGAAAAATGAATAAAAAGAATGGGGGCTACTTGGTTATACCCCCAATCCTGTGACCTACTCGGTTGCCTCCTACCCCAGAATCGATTTTTCCAAAAATGTCTAAAACCTGTTTTTAAAGAGGTAGGAAACTTGCTTGTTACAGCACTTTCGAAATTCAAATTCCCGCGGGACCACTAAAGACTATTTTAAAGGGGTTGAGGGCTGTATTGGAGGGGAAGGCACAACTAAGGGGCCACTCTGTAGGAAAAGAAAAGATCTTAAACATAGTTTCCCTTGCAGAGACTTAAAAGAAGCTCTGGTATGCATGCTATTTTCATCCATCCAGAGCTATTCTCGAGTTATTTATGTCTCAGGCATGCTCGTGTGCGCATCTCAACTCCAAGGACCTCGTCTAAACTGCAAAAACAAAGGCCAGAGGCAACATTCTGTGAGAACTACCTATGTCAACTGTTTTCTCTAATCAATCCATCGTTAGTAACCACTTTCTCGTTCCTTGCGAACCATGTCTTATACTCTGTCTGCATGAATACCACACCAGATAACAGCCCACACCTTTTACTGTATTGAAAGCTCATTTCTAATGGAAGCCATTCATTATGCAACCCATGTCGCTTCACAGTTGTTATAAATTTCTACATTTCTATATCTTCTCAAGCATCTCAATAATGTGGTAGATAAAGCCAAACAATCATACACAAAAATTCTTACCGAACCTTTGTCAATCCCGGCAAGAAAACAACGTCTACCATCCTACACTAATCGGCTCGACCTTAACATGTCAGAAGGAAAAAACTTTATTGCAAGAGGTGGTTGGATGAGTGGTAAAAGATGTTAAGTACATTTTTGGAACAGCATTAAGATATTTTTTGATGCGAAATGTAATTTCTTCGGTCAAAAATTACATATTCTACAAAAATATTTGACGATCTCGATTTTCCTTCATTTCAGTCAGAGTATTGTATAGAATCCATCTGACAAAGTGGGAGTAGAGCATTACACTCATCATAAGCAAGCTTGTGAAAGCGGTGAGTTGAAGCGGGATCAATATGTTGTTTGCAGTGTCTTCTTTCATGCTCTCGACAAACTTCTCCGGCTCTCTCCAAGCGGACAAGAAAAATCCCACAAAGTAGAAAGCATAGACGAAATTCCACAAGTACTAAATTCAATATTTGTAAACAAAAAAGGTACTATTCCGCAGTGGAGGGAGGAGGGGGACTTTTCAGGTTGGTCCTCCTGTTGTTTTAGCTTTAGCGTAGGGGGCTTGAAGGGTAGAATCTTGAAATCTAAGGCTTGGTGGCTTGGGGTTGGGATGCGCACTCACTCATACCTTAGAGATGAATCCGAGCAACACTCGTAACATATGCACTCAGACACTTTTTCTGTCCAGCTGCAGTGATAAAAACACGATAGAATACCTTAACTATCACAGATTACTTTGATTCCTCAAGGCAAAAGGTCAAAAAATAATAGTTTTTTATGAGAGAAAGTTGCTAAAAACATTTTTTATTCGTTTTTAGGGCATAAAGTTACTTAGGAATAGCTAAAACACGACTTGGAACAAAAAAAAATTGGAAGAAGGGCATACTCTAGTAGGGTAGAAATTGTCGACTATGTGGAAAACCGACCTCCTATGAAGAAAAGGGGTAGAAAATAGCTTTCCTATTGTTTTTAGCGTATTGGAAATGCTTACAGGAAGCTAAAACAACCGGCGGGACCAAGTTCGTGCCTCTTTGTTGAACAAAGCCACAAGAAATTTTTGGTAAAAATGAAAAAAAGTAGTCTTACATTGTAGACAAGGAAGACTTTGACTGCTTTCGGCTCACTTCTAAGCACTCCGCACACAAAGATGATTGGGACTGCAACACAAACCACCAAGATGGCCACAAGAATGGCGTCTACGTCTGTTCCCAGGTCATTAAGCGTATAAAAGCACATGAAGCTTGCAAACAGATCCACCAGAGCCAGGAAGACTGCCATGAACTAGAGTTTTTAGTGAAAAGTAGTGATGGCTAAAGTTGCTTGGACAAATCTACCTGATACTTGCGCTTGAAGAAAGCCATGTTCAATTTGTCTGCTTTATCGCAAAATGCTGACTTCAACGTGTTTATTTTATTTTTATAAGCTTTAATGCTCAAATTTTAATTGCAAAGAAACTTATCGATTTCTTGATTAGATAAAACAAAAGACAGCCTTTGTTGAATGGGTATGGATATGGTATTTTGTGTGACAAGCACCAAGATATAAACACCAAGTCTTTTTTCTTTTTACCGTGTGTCTGAAAAGTTCGTGAACAAGGTTTACGACTTTGTTTTTCCTTTATAATTAAGGCATAAATATCAATGTTTGGCACCGTTAGAAAGCCCTTTTTCTCCTCTTTCGAATGATATAAAAACTTTATTTCCAATCACTCAAAAAAGTCCTCCACCAGCTGCAATACATTTTCCAAGTCGTTTTGGCATATTGCCAAGGCCAACACTCACTAGAAGAAACGAGACGGCGAATGGGCTCCGAACTCTCCTGACTGGAATGTGCTCGACTACTTTTGGCTGGCTGTATCTCGAATCGAAAGCGTGTTCTGGGCCACACAAATCAATTGCGTATCTCTAACTCTCATTATTTTCCGCAAACTTAGTTTCTTTATCTTGGGTATTTATTTGGTTCTGGCTGTATATAGTTTCACCCGTCAAATCACTCATTTATCCCGTCAAATTGCTTAAACTTGATTTCTCGGCTGTTTTACAACAAGTTTTTCTAATTTTTTTCCCCAATGTGTAGCCCTGGATCTGCTCTTTCTAATGCAGCATCTATTGACTCAATGTTGCTGGAAGAAGTTAATGAAAAATATCTTTTACGTTATGATCTTTTGCTACATTCAAAGACCTTTTTCTTCTGCTTTCTTCAGCAACGTTGAGTCAAGTGATGCTGCATTAGAAAGAACAAATCCAGGGCTACACACTGGAAAAAAAATTAGAAAAACTTGTTGTAAAACAGCCGAGATAATCAAGTTTAAACAATTTGAGGGGATAAATGAGTAATTTGAGGGGGTATTTCAATTTGAGTGATTCAGTATTGTGTCACACTAATTTAAATGTTTTACATTATTATACTTGGAGCAAAAATTTCTTAAAAAGAAATTTCTGATTGGAAACAGTTTGCCAAGATAACCTTTTCTCTCCATCTAAAAAATAGGAATCCAAATGCGCGCGAGATGTTTCTAGAAAATTGTATTTCTAGAGACAAACTGCATTTTAAAAATCATATTATCTCAAGCATTAAAACAAAAAAGTTTTCAGTTCTGTTTTAAATTCCTCTGAAAATTTACTGCAAATCTTTTCCGAAATGCTAGCTGGTGAAGAACTGACCAAGGTATTTTTTTATAAACATCAAAATTAAGTTTTTAACTAGGATATACCCTTCTCCGTCTTTAAAAAAATAAAGTTTTCGAAAAGTGTTTAGAAACCATTTTTAAGTAACAATTTCGGCATAAAAAGGCCAAAATAGTAACTTAGAGGAGGCTAAGCACTGAATTGGGAGGGGAAGGGAATAGTAGAGGGCCACTAATTTGAAGGACCATTCACCCGTCTCCCTTACTGAACCAGGGCAAAAAGTGCCTGTAGATGCATTCTCTGATCAAGAGTATTGCTCGAATTCATCTCGCAGGTATGTTTCTGCGCGCATGTCTAACTCTCAAGCCTCCGTAAGGGGCGCACACAAACATACCTGAGACATAAATCAGTCGAGAATAGCGGTAGGTCCCTGAAAGGGAAACTATGTTCCAGATGTTCTCTTTTCCTAGAGAGGGGCCTCTTAGTTGCCCCTTCTCCTCCTTTATATAACTCTCAAACCCTTTAAAATAGTTCTTTGTTAGTTTTTTAGCATAAAATGTGCTTAAAATAGCTTTTGAAAGCTTTTAGAAAGCTTGATTATTTTGCGGTGGAGGAATTGTTGTTTGAGGATTATATCCTAGTAGCGCCAAGTTTTTCATCACCCCAAAATTCAGGATGGTGGAGTGCTGAAGACAATCATCAAGCCAGGCCAGCCGGAGCACGGAACCCCTCATAAAGGCGACACCGTCTTTGTTCACTATGTGGGCACGTTGAAGGAGACTGGCGAGAAATTTGACTCGAGCCGCGACAGAAACGAGCCCTTTAAGTTCAGCCTAGGAACAGGCAATGTGATCAAGGGCTGGGATGTGGGTGTGGCGACCATGCAAAAGGGAGAAGTGGCCGATTTGCAGTGTTCTGCGGAATATGCTTATGGAGCCCATGGCTCACCGCCTAAGATCCCGGGTGGAGCTACACTCATATTCAATGTGGAGTTGTTGGACTGGGAAGGAGAGGACATTAGCCCTGAGAGGGACAACACTATCAACAAGTCTATTATTGTGAAGGGAGAAGAGGACAATTGTCCATCGGAAACTGCCAAGGTCAAAGGTGGGCCTCAGATACTTGAAAACTAAGGTTAATGGATCATGATGATCGGAATTTAGTGCATGCCGTGGGTCAGTACAATGGACGCATCTTCTATGACAAAGAGATTGAATATATTGTTGGAGAAGCACTTAACCACCAACTTCCAAGCGGTGTTGATAAGGCTTTGCAGAGGGTGAACAAGGGAGAAAAATGTAAGCAATTGTTTCACCCCTACCCTCTTTATTGAACAAATTTGAAGGCAAGGTTGTGCTCAAAGGCAACCACTTCAACTACGGCTTCAATCCTCCACAAGAATTTGATTTGCCTACCAATGCTTCAGTCACTTTCACTCTCTTCTTGAAAGATTTTGAAAAAGTAATTGTTACGAATTGTGCTTCTTAACAGATTTCCCAAGAGATCCATTTATTTATCTAGACTGAGCTTTTCGCTGTGTAAGCAATCTTTGGGCGCTACTAGGTTACTATCGTTACTCCCCCCCAAAAAAAAATAGCTGCTAAGATATAATAAAGCTCCCAAATCCCCAGAGCTACTTGGTTATAACCACCCCTCAATCAAGTTTTCGGTACTGCTGTATTATACGCCCCCCCCCCTCCCCAAAAAAAAAGTAATTGAGTTTTCTAGGTACATTGACCATATAAGAAGCATTTTTCACCATTTTAAGGGATTAAGGACTGTATAGGGAGGGGATGGGACAAGTAAGGGGCCACTTTCTAGGGAGGGCCCACTTGGGTAGAGAGAAGATCTTGAACATAGCTTTGTCAATTGGGCTCTACCGCATAAAAAAGGTTTGACATGCACGCTGTTTTCATGCATCCAAAGCTGCTTCTCAAGTGATTTATGTCACAGGCTTACCTGTGAGATGAATCCGAGCAAGATTTTTGAGAAATAAATGCATTTCAGGCTTATTTTTGGGGTGGGAGTGGTTAATATAATACAGTAGAGACAAGTTTTCTGTATCCTAATAGCGTCAAAATTTGACTCTGTCACCGAATAGGTATTGATTTTTTCCTTGGTCCTCAATGAGGACTCCTCATGTTGTTTTAGCTCTTCTTCTAAGTCTAAAACCACAGAAAAACTATTTTCCTTTTCTTTTCGTCATCGAATTTATTTATTTTTTGGAAGTTGGAAATTTCGATATTTTGCCTTTGAAGGCTAAGGTAAGCAACCTTGTAAATGGCATTTTTAACTACTCTTAGGCACACGACTAAGTCTTAGACTTAGGTTAGGCCAGTGTAGGTTAGCCGAGAGCCAGTGTATACCCTGTTTTATCTAGGTTTTTATGGTTGACGGCTAACCTATGCTGGCATACCCAAAAGACTAGCAGGAAATTTGATTCGAGCCGCGACAGAAACGAGCCCTTTAAATTCAGCCTAGGAACAGGCAATGTGATCAAGGGCTGGGATGTGGCTGTGGCGACCATGCAAGCCTAAGAATTGGTTGTATGCCTAAGTGTAGTTGCGAGGGTCTAAAACAAGGAAAATACCATTTATAAGGTTGGTTACCTATGAAAATTGTCGATTTCCAAAAAAAAACCAACCTTTTATAATGAAAAAAAGATGGAAAAAAGCTTTTCTATGGTTTTTAGGGTATTAACAATGCCTAGAAAAAGCTAAAACAAAAGGGCGGACCAAGGTAAAAGAAGCGGTACCCATTAGAAGACAGAGCCCAAAATTTAGTGGGCACTGCTTCGTAGGCAAAGCACACCACAAGCTAATTCAAATGGAATGCAATAATTTTTAGGTCAAAGCAAGCTGGGAGTTGACTGATGCCGAGAGACTGGAGAAAGCGCAGGCGTCAAAAGATGTATGTTTTTGAGCAAAAATTAAGAGTGGCTGGTTTAGACGGCGATAAAGAATAGAACCAATTGGAGTAATGAAGTGGATTGTAGCGTGGCACAATGTTTTTGAATGAGGGAAAGCTTCAACTTGCTTTGATCAAGTACAACCATATTGCTACTCTGCTGGAGCACTCCAAACCTCAGCAGCCGGATGAATTTGGCGAAAAGTTTAATAACATGTTCATTGCTGGTCAACTGAATAGGTGGATCTCTTTTTACAACTAGCCCTAATAGTTGCCTAATTTATTTTTGATCATTCAGCTCTCTGGTTAATTTGAAGTTAAACGAAACAGCTGAGTGCATCAAGAACTGCGAGAAGGTTTTGGAGAAAAACCCTAAGCACGTCAAAGCCATGTACCGAAAGGCCCAAGTGAGTTAAAATATTGATGTCTTGTCTAGGTGTGCTTCCGAAGATAAGTGTACTCTAAGCTTGCTTCCGAAGATCTACAACTACCAAAATACCACTAGAAGGTTGTTTAGCTTGGATCCCAAGGCAGACTATAGAAACTTTGGCTTTATATGTCTTCGAGGGTATGTCCAAAAAATATGCCTTGGTCCCCCCTGTTGTTTTTTGGTACATTTTTTTTTTCTTAAAGGTCTTCAAAAGCTTTTAGATGCACATCTTTGTACTATTCAAACACCATGGTATTAATAACATCAATCAAATGGTCAAATGCACACATATAAAATAACAATAGGAGGGGGACCAAGGCATATTTTTTGGACATACCCGCAAACACATGTAGAGCCGAAATTTTCGACTTCCTAAAAACCGAGTTTCTATGACGAAAAGGGGTGGAAAATGGATTTTCTACCCCTCAATCATCTAAACAATAGAGGGAGGCTGTTTGGCATTCCACTGGAGAGTGGAATACTAATAGAAGTTGCCGTATATTTTGTGGTAACACCACGCCCCTTTTGTAACAACGGTTAGCAATCAACTATTTTTTTTTACTGCTCAGCCATTCGACAATCTAGTACTGACATCAAACTGAAAATGTAGCCTTAAATCTCAATCATATTTCAGTACAAAGTTGTCGAGTGATTGAGAAGTAAAACATCGTTGATCCTTAACCGTCATGATGAGAGGAGGAGTGGTATTAGTGGAGAATATAAGGTATACCGAAAACATATTTTTGCTCAGATTATGAAAAAGCAAGTATTTTAGTGTAAGAAATGTTAGAAAACAATTTAGTATATTGGAGCCTGATTTCAATCACTACAAAACCTCGATTTAGGCCCTTCAACAGCGCAAAGACTATGAGGAGGCTATCAGTGTGTACCAGAAAGTAGGTGAGTTGGAGCCAGACAGCAAGGCTTCTCTCCAACAAATTGCTGTTTGCAAAGAGGCGCTGGCCCAGATTCGTGAAAAGGAGCGCAAACGTTTTGCTGGCATGTTTGATAAAATGTCAAAGCATAGCGCTTAGAGCAATGCCGCAAGCCAAAAAATACTTGACACATAATGATGATTTTTCTTCATTTCTGGTTGTTACCTTTCCTGTTGGCTGTCACTGTTGTTTTGAATAAAAATACTATGGTTTCTATTTTTTCTTTCTTTGAAATAAATTAATCTGCATTCCCAATTATGGATACATGGGTGCTGTAAATCCTCTAATAGACGGGCACTCTCCATTAGACCGGCAGTCTCTAGTAGACGAAAATTCTGAGGGTAGATTAGAGGTTTTTATTCTTGTTTTCATTACTTCAGGTATACTAGAAAAAAAGACAAAATTTTGGAAAAATACTGGAAATTTTGCCTTTTTTCCAGTATTTTCCCAGTATTTTGCCAATTTTTTAAATATTTTTCCCTTATCTTATCAATTTTTTCTTATCTTATCTATAGATAAGACAAGGAATTATCTATAGATAAGATAAGAGGAAAAAACTAGAAAAAACTGGAAAAAACTGGAAAAATACTGGAAAACTGGAAAAAAAGACAAAATTTTGGAAAAAATACTGGAAAAAACTGGAAATTTAGCCTTTTTTCCAGTATTTTTCCAGTATTTTGCCTATTTTTCTAATATTTTTCCCTTATCTTATCAATTTTTTCTTATCTTATCTACAGATAAGATAAACGGAAAAAACTGGAAAAAAACTGGAAAAAACTGGAAAAATACTGGAAAAAACTGGAAAAAAACTGGAAAAAAATGGAAAAAAAGGTTTCGATTCCTAGTTGGGTTGTGTAGGTAACATTTTATTAAAAATTTCTATTGTTAAATGGAGTGAGTGGTGTATTCTATAAGTGGTCCATTTGTTACATGTTAGTTTATTATATTATATATTATGATGATCAAGCACCTTTTGGCAAAAACTGCTGATGCAAGTTTTTTGTCCGCTACCGTCATCAAAAAATGTGTGAAAAAGGTTGTCGGTTGTTTAAGTTGGTGGCGAAATAAGTATGTAGGCAGTATTTATTGTTAAAACTTTTGCTTCCATTTCTTAGAAGGCATGCTAATAGTCATCTTCCACGACCACAACTTTACAATATACACAAAAACAGGGTGGTTTGGGTGCTGCAGAAGATTCACTACGGAAAGGCAGTCCTTCTCCGTACAGTTGAGTGAATCCCTTCACTAAATTAGAGCCGTATTGGCGGTTGTTGTAGTCTCGCATTTCTCTTCTGTACTTATCAATCCTCAACTTTTGTGAAGTGCTGGCTGTTCTTGCTACCCCGTCATCAACTATTAAGTCTCCCTAAAACATACCACATCAGCTAAATTACCAAAAAAATATTTCTAATTGCCTGGTATTTGCATCTAGACTGGGAAGTGTAACTGCCCAAATTTATGATGCGATTGCTGTGCTCGCTCAATTCATTGTTATTGTCTGTAGAGTCACGAAGATAAGAGCCAGCCTCTCCATAAGTGTTTTTTCCGCTGAAAACAGTTTCGGGAATATAGCATGTGGTCACACACTTCCTATCGCTATTGTAATTCAGATAGTCGGGGTCGTAGAGAATGGCCGCTATGCAAATGTTGAATGAACAGAGGAAAATTATAAGAAAAATGGGCGGCATTACTATAGGAGAAAAAATTTTGAATGAAGAATTTAAACAAATGATAAGCTTGATTATAAAAGAAAATATTTTGGTTGGTTTTTAAAAGAAAAGCGTAAAAAGAGAATACAGGGTGGGCTAAAAATTAGGGGCACACTTTTTGAAACCTTTGCTAAGAGTATCCGATGACAGCTTTGGTAAGTATTCTAGCGGTATAGTTTCGGTTTCCACCTAACTCGCAGAATTGCTCAAAATAATGTTTTTTGGCTCTTTTATGCACAGAAAAATCGTCAGCAATGCTTTTTAGGGGGCGGAAGGCTTTTTAAAAACAAAAAAATAAAAAGTTTCGGCGCTAGTTGCATATAAGTGCCAAAGTGCCCTTATCTGCGTGTGTGTAGCACGTTTATGCTGGGATACGCCTCTAAGGTGAGTTAGGTGCGCGCAGTTCTAGCTCCTAAGCCCCCTCGTCCTCTTCGGCTCAGGGCTTGGAGTTGAACTGCGCACCCCCAAAGCACCTTAGAAGCACATCACTTGAAAAAGCACTTTAAGCTTCTGAGGTGATTTTAAGTGATTTTGTAGCGCCAAATATTGCCCCATACCCTGCCATGCCCCTTTAAGAGGAATCAAGCTAAATTTTTTAAAAAATGTTTCTCGTTGTTTTGGCCCACCCTGTAGTTGGAGAAGATATACACCTGAACCAACAACAGAGGTTAATAGCTTCAGAGGCTTATAGATTTTCTTTTAATGTTGGCTGATATTTTATCTTCCTCACAAATTATA
>BBSZ01014983.1:0-12465 GCA_000981365.1 Subanguina moxae | reverse complement strand
GTTGATTGCTCGAATTACGCCAAAAACCCTATTAAAAACACTCTTTATCCATGGCCTAAGTCAGGAAATCCATGGGACAGAATCCATGTTGATTTCGCTGGACCTTTTTTGGGAGATAATTTCTTATGTATTGTTGATGCATATTCTAAATGGCCGGAAATTTTTCGCATGCAGAGCACTAGTTCTAGTTGCCTAATTCGAGTACTTCAATCGCTTTTCGCACGGTATGGGTATCCTAAAGTCTTGGTATCAGACAATGGATCACAATTTAAGTCATACGAATTTCAAAGTTATTGCAAAAGTAAAGGTATTAATTTGATACATTCTCCTCCATACCATCCGCAAAGCAACGGTCAAGCCGAGAGGTTTGTAGATACTTTTAAGCGATCCATTTGTAAAATTCAACCTTCAACATCTTTGAATTCAGCCATTGTCGAGTATTTGAGAACGTACCGATCTACGCCTAATGCAACTATAGGAGGTAAAACTCCTTCAGATTTATTCCTGGGTAGACCCTTACGAACTGAAATCTCGCTTGTAAAACCGGAAAAATCATGTACTTTCGTGCGACCGAATAAATATAACTTAGATATGGAGCGTAACTTCAATTTGCATCATAATGCCCGGTCTCGGGATTTTCAGATTTCAGATGCAGTTTACTTCCGTAAGTATCAAGGTCTAAAAAGCACATGGGAACCAGGCGAAATCGAAAAGAAGGTCGGTAACACATTATATAAAGTTTTGTCGCGTTCAGGTGTGCCTCACTTCCGGCATGCAAATCAGCTCCGTCCGCGTTTTTCTTTGATTGATCCTATGTTTAATGAAGGAGGTGAATCAGCGACAATTCCTGCTCAAGATTCTGGGCTTCGTAGTAGTTCTCCAAGGCAAAATTCTTGTATTCGTAAGTCTCCATTAGCCCAGCACAACCCACTTAGAACATCAATAAGAAATCGTTAGCCACCTCAAAGGTTGGTTATGGATCCTACGCAAAAGCGATACGCTACGCGTAGGATCACACTTCAATAAGGGAGGGGCGAGAGTCAAAGGCTTATTAATTTCTTCTTTTACTTCCACACGGTATTTCTTAATTTTCTTTTTCATTTATCTTCATTATTTCATGGCCATGCCATCGGGACACTTCTTAAGAGGTTATGGCATGGGAGCTTCATCCTTGCGGGGATGTTTGTCTCCGGTTCTTAGTAACACGTTGAACGGTTCCAATAAGACCAATGATCTAATGATAGTTGTTTATTTAAATGTCCAACATCCGTGTTTAAATAGCTTTCTCGCATTCCTCCATATTTACAGTTCCTCTTATTAAAAAAAAAAAAAATCCTTATCCGTTCATCATCTAAGTGTGGGTGTGTTGTGGCGACAGATAGTTAAATTGCTTCTTGTCTTGACACGACTTCGTCGTCTGTCTGTGAGTCAATCAAGTGAATTAAGTTATTGAGTTAGAGAGATATATATTGAATTGTATCAGTGATTATTATTTGTGTTATCGTGTTGTGTGTTCTGTTTCTGTTCTGTTCTCTTCTGTTATTAAATTTAAAAATTATTCTTGTTGTCAGTACTGTCTCTAGACACTACTCTTTATATATTTACGGATACAACAACGGGGTAAATGAGTAATTTGACGGGATAAATGATTACTTTGGGGGATGAAAGTACATATAGCCTATTAAAATTAGGTTTAAGCTGCATTTCATGTTTCTGCTTATTTTAACCTAGTGTTGTTTAACGTATCACTACAGTCGATGTTAGGTATAACGATCACCGCAAAAAGCTTAATCCACAGCTGGGTCCGACCATTTTTTACCTCAATTTTTGACATCTCTTACCAATTTTGATATTGATGTCTCCTAGGCAAAAGTCGTAAGGATTCTGAGTTTGCCAGTCGTTTTTCAAACAGCCAACATTATTGCCGTACAAAAATTGAAAACTCGTTTTAATGACCCATTTTTCTAGAAAGGGGTTCGTCAAATCGAGGGTTTGATTTTTTGAAGACATTGATGTTGTCTTTTTGAAAAATGACTGGCAATTCAGAATCCTTACGATTTTTTGCCTTAGAGACATCAATATAAAAATTGGCAAAAGTTGTAAAAAAAATGGTCGGACCCAGCTGTGGATCCAACCTTTTGGGGTGATCGTTATATCGAGCGTCGATTGTATTAGAAAACGACAGATGAAAACAAACCAAGACCAATTAGATATGTACCCATTAGCTAATAAGAAGTGATAAAGAATTTTTGTTCCAAATATCGTTCAGCACAAAAAAACCACATTAGAAAGAGTCTTTACATCCCGCTGCAATCTACAGCCATAAAATCGAAATTTGGGGCCAAAATTAATTCTTCCGTAATGAAATTTCCATCAAGAGTGGAAAAAGAACAATAAGAAATATTAGAATTTTTTTTCATTCTTCCATTTGATCTTCTTCGAGCAGTCGATCATTTTTAATTTCCCAGAATATTTTTCTTTGGAAGTAAGCGATATGCGATCGGCAGAAGTTCATGCCACGGCCTTTTAGATGGAAGTATGCGAAGAGAAGTGCAAAGATGCTACCATCCACCAAATTTTGTTGCTGAGGCACGGCGTTTTTTGGCGGCACCACATGTCTCCAAGAAGTAAAAGGATTCAAAATAAATATGACCAGAGATTTTGAATCCAGATTTAAATCTAATTCAATGAATCATTTGGTTTATTAGAATCCAAATATGTTCAAATTTTAAATTTCATCTAATAAATTTGGGCCCACTCCCATCTCTGGTCAAATTGCCTATTTTTGAGCAAATCCTCAATTTAAATTGCCAACACTTGCTGCACGTTATATGCATTTGATCTTGAACAGTTGTGATATCTTCGTTATAGGTTCTAAACTTTCCTCTTATATTTTATCTGTTTAATAGTAGTTTTGTAAGCAAGATGGCGCCATTCAATCTAAAGGGTCCACCAACTTTTCCGCCCTAATTTATTTTTGTCATAAGTTTTATTTTTCCGCTTTTTGGAGCATTTCTAGGTATTTTGGAGTATTTTATTTCCCAAAACTGAAATTATGGCAAAAATTTTCCCACCACAATTCCTTTTTGTTATTACGCATGAGTTATAACTATTTTTTTTAATATCGATCTTTAAATGAAATATTTATTTCAGGATAGAGCTCATTGCGTAGAATGGCTCATCGTAGAAGACAAAAGCATCAGCAATTTTAGGGCAAAACAGCAAAAATAGGGCGAAAAAAGATTGTTAGATCCTATTTTAGGCAGCATTGAAATAAAAAGGACAAATAAGGGACAGTTAAAGAGGAATAAAGAGCCTCTCACTCTTTTATCTAATATAAAAAAGGATACATGACCAAATCAGCCAGATACAATTCAGCCATGTTAGAATAGTGTAAAATAAAAGTTTTGTCTTGGAAGAAACCTTCTCGAGTCAAATGTTTATCCATATTCAGCCATATGACAACCAATCAAGTTGATGTCCACTTGATATGATTTTTTTCTTACTTTCAGGCTCTGAAACCCTTTTTCCAGTACTAATTAAGGTATTCTAAAGAAGATTTATAGGGGGTAAAAGAATTTTTATAAGCTGTTTTTCGACCTTTTATAATATCGCTCACTTGGAAGTTCGGCATCTACAAACATTTGCTGAATATTGAATAGGTAGACTAATGGCATAACTAAAACTCAATCTCTAAAACTCACAACTATTACAACTCAAAGTCACTAACAGGGGTAAATATGGCGCGGAGAATACATAAGGCTTGAAAAATGGAGCTTTAATCCATAGTAAAAATAAAAAAGGTATTCAGGAGCAAGAAATTAGCAAAACACATTAGCCACCATTAATTTAATAGGCTTTAATTATGTGCAACTGAATTTTTTCGCGACTGAACCTTGTCCTATAACGGAAACAACAAGACGCCAAAAATTGTAAAAGCGAGAAAGTTACTAGCATCTCGAAAAAAATAATGTTCGTTGATCCACCTTGTAATTACTTTCTTTATTCAATTATCAGCAAACAATTAAAAGTTGGACATTTCTAAATTTAATTAATCCCTTGATAATACAGAGTGGCCCGAGAAATTTGACCGATTTCAATTAGTTATAAAATTTCTAACTTTTTGCTTTAGTCCCCTTGCTGTCGAAAAAACGAAATTTATATGAATTGTTGTTTTTGGGCACAATGCTATTCACTTCGCAGCAGAAAGCGTTTTACCTCGCTGAATTGATCAATAAGGTAAGTTTGAAGCCTTTTAAAAGAATTTTCAAACTCGTTTTGGTTGGTCGTGCTAAAATACCAAACCACAGTCGAATTCATGAATGGCATGACAAGTTTATGAAGACAGCAGGTGCCAATCGGAATACTACAAACAATACGATACAAAGACTGTCTTTGTTTAGCATAACCTGGCTGTTGTCCTAAGGTTATCTAAATCTCCCGCGGCCTCACCCCATCTAACTTCTTTTTATAAGGATACATCAAGATCGCTTGCTGACATGGCATATTATCAAAGAATTGGGGGAGTTGCCATAAGCCATGGTTGACAGGCCAATAAATGCTTATAAGCGCCTCTTCCACAGATGAATAGTAGTGAATGGTGTGAACTATGAAAATAAATTTGTTATTATTATTGTCGTCATAACTGTTACCGTCGTTGCTGGCGCAGAAAAAAAATATAGTTCAATAATGGTGCAAAGTTCTTAGCATTTTGATTTTTGGATGACAGGGTGACCAGAGCAAAATTTTCAAAAAAAAAAAAGAGGTTGCTATCCTTGTTTAGCCTCAAATAAAATTTGGCAATTATGCCATTTACCGCCCCCGATTGGTCTATTCGCGCATAAGAAGCCCAGCAATTAGAATGCTGTATCGTCTTATTAGAATAAGGATACGTTTATAGACAATAGATATAGCAGATATGTAACGAACAAACTTTACTTCGAATACACAATAACAACAAAAATAACAGAGAGCACAACTTGATATCCGATAGATCCTTTTAGATAATTAATAATCAACGAACCGGTTTCGGCACGACAATTCGTGTTGAGACCAAGACTATCCAAAATAATACGACCGAAACACAGGAATTATGATAGATCCAGGAAAATAACAAAAATTTGCAGCAGACCGAGGGGAGTTACACATTTCTTCTTTCTCCTGGCCACAAGAAAACTTTTCGTGTTTCGTCTTCCATTCCACCATAGATTATGACCTGTTCTGATACCATTTGGCGTAAAAGGGAGGGTTGGTGCGAAAATCCATAAGTGCCCAAACACATAGAACAAAAAACATAAATGACCAAAAAATGAAAAAAAAAGGGGAAGGACGTAAACAGCATAAGTGCCTAAAATTTTCGTTCATATGCAGTCGAGTGCAAAAAACCTGTTTAAAGAACATCGTCAAAAAAAGTTTTGCCTGATTGAAATCGGCCGACTTTCTTGCACCACCCTATAATAATTAGAGCAAGCCAGTTATAAGCAAAGCACTGAAACAGAAACATTTTATAATTAACAATAATTACTTTTTTTGTGACGGGCAATTATTTATAGCCAGCAGACAGTGCTGGCTGCTGATGCCTGAGATTTTTCACTCCACTATATTTGACAACAACACCCATATTTACAGGTGCAATTTAGCAAAAAAAAATACGAGTTGATGACAAAGGCAAACCGGAGGTTGGGGCCTTTCCAAGAGAAGATGCACAATAAGGCCAGGAGATTATTCATTTATCATTGACAGCAACGAATTGGGGGAGGCATTTCAAGCTGTTTCCTGGACAAGAGACAAAAGGCAAATAATTGTTAAAAAAAAACAGATAAGAGAGATTTGGAAAAGACTAGCCTCTTGGAAAACTGTGAAGTAGTCAACCGTACAGCAGTGAACTTTAGAACAGTTAACTGTGTGACAGTTAACTAGTAGTGAAGTCGTCAACTATAAGTTGAGCGCATAAATTTGATAATTTAACTGTATCTAATGATTTTACAAAAGTTGACTTTCTCCAGTTCTATTATTTTAGCGGTTGTTGCGTGCTTGCGTGCTCTACAGCACTGAATTTACTAACGCTTGCTTGGTGTAGAACTGCTGAACACAAATGAAGACCTGCTCAATTCTCTAGATGACTCTGGCCTCCTGGGAACGCTTCCTGATGGTGGTGCATTCTCTTCAGTAAAGTCATGTTGACTGGCTCCACAGTCGGATAAATCGTCCATGCTAGCACGCCTACTATAAGTAGTTTTCTGTGTAATTAAGAGAATGCAGACTGTGTCTACCTGTAGAAGTATTCGGTATCGGTTTCCTCGAATTCTCCAGAGTGAGTTTGTCCAAAAAGAGCCATAGCATCCGCCAACTTGTTCATACACTCCTCCTCTTGCACATCGTTGGTGTAGCCGGGGCTCTAAAATTTATGGGAAATATTTATTTGAAAAAAATGATCAACTGTAAATAGTTAATTATGGACAGTAAAACTATAGACAGCTAATTGTTAAAACGATTGGACTAAACTTAAGAATACACCCCCAGTCAACACCTATGTTTAAAAATACAAATAATTGATCACTTTTGGACCTTAGAGCAAAAGCCAAAAATTAGGGCTGTCGAATGGAGTGGAAATCTTCGAGCCGAGACCTCGACTCGAGATACACTTGAAAAAGCCTTATATAACGTTCAATCAGAAGTTGCTAAGGATATCATGTTCTATATAAAGTTCAGCTCGATATAATGTTGACCCACAGCCGGTCCCTAGAGTAAATGTCATATCGAGTTTTGATTATTTCTGGACGAGCTATGGTGATTAAAATCATAAATAATCGCTTTAAGCGCCATGATAATCGCCATATAAAAACTTCAAATTTTAGTGAAAAGAAAGTGAATAGACTAAAGCATAGGAGTGCCGAGTATACATGTATTGATAGACGGCAGCGAAAGTGTCCCGCACGCATTCAAACTTAGACGATCCCCATAGACTTCAACAAGTATGATTCTTTAACTTATTGACACATAGTCAACACGAGGGTCAATTGGACTGCTAAGAAAAGAGTAGATTTCTCACCTTAACCCAGAAATGGTCGATGACCTGTTTGGCAGAGTACCTGAAGGCAAATTAATAGAAAATTGACAAGTAAAAATGAATTGTGTTACCTGGCCTCAGGCTCTGTTAACAAACATCGGATCAGTAGGCGAGCAGCAAATGAAACTTCATCAAAGGAGGGTGAAGGAAAGTAAAACAGAAAATATTATTCATTATTTTGTGGAGCATTCAAATTTTTTGGAACAAAAATAATCTGATTTTGGACCAAAAGAGTCCTTGAAGTAATGAAGGAAAATGAACATATCTCGAATTCTCCACGAACGATTTTGTGAAATAATACTTCGTCTTCGTCGAAACTACAAAACTAGAGGTAATTGTTAACAAGACTAACTATTAGACAACCCAAAGGGAGGGAAGCCGCAGAGCAGTATGTAGAGGATTATGCCGGCGGACCAGCAGTCTGCTTTGAACGAGTAACTGAACCAGCAATTATACAACTTTTGAAGTTTGGATCGCATAATTACCCAAATTCAGCCAAGACTTCTGGTGCGACGTAGGTGGGCGTGCCACAAAGCTGAAACACACAGTTAATACTTGAGATAAATGGTATACGGTCACATGGTAGAGCAGCTCATTGTCTTTAACTTTGCACGCCAGCCCAAAATCCGCCAGTTTGAGCATTAGCAAACCCGATGATGCACACTTGAAAGTCTGCAATTGAATATTTATCTGAAATTTATTGTTGCTAGACTCTGAAAGGCATACCAGTAAGTTCTCCGGCTTCACATCCCTGTGTCTGTAAAAAATGAAGATAGCACTAATGAATCCATAAGATGAGTACTCGTCAAAGCGAAACCAGATATGCTCAAAGGGTAGTAGGTTATCTAGTTTATGGGGGAATCGCTACCGCAGGCCCATACCTCTACTTTTTTGTATGTTATGCAACATTTATTTCATTCATTTATTATCTCGACTGTTTTACAACAAATTTTTCTAATTTTTTCCAGTGTGTAGCTCTAATGCAGTATTAGTTGACTCAATTTTGTTGGAAGAAGTTAAAGAAAATAGTCTTCCAGAGGAATGAACTTTTGCTATATTCAGATATATTTTTCTCCTGGTTTTTTTCAGTATGGTTAAGTCAACTGATACTGCATTAGAAAGAACGGATCCAGGGCTACACACTACACACAGCCAAAAAAATCAATAGGGCTACCAAGGCAAAATCAGCGTTTTGTCAGATTTTGCAAATGTCAAAATCTGACCAAACGTCTATGCACCCTTTTTTTCACCGTTTTAGCTGAGCGATTATTGTGCAAAGAAATTGTAAATTTTATGTTTTACGGTAATTGCTGATCGGAACTCGAACATAAATTTTGCAAAGTTTATCAAAAATATTTACCTTTATTTTGCTTGTAAAAAAACAACTTACACTATGTTCCTGCTGTGCAAATACTCAAGGGCTTTGCACAAACAAGACACGCTGAACAGTTTGGTGATGGAACTATAAGTGGTTGTCACCAAAAACCTACCAACTAGCCGCATCTGCCTCTTTTAGCACTCTTTTTTTCCTCAAATATTCAAACAGATCACCGTCCTGAAATACTTTAATGACTGGATTATTTCGGAGTGCATCCCTACCTCCATCAACTCCATCCGAATAAACCAGTTGTTATCAATGACATGGTAGTCCCGCATCTGTACAATAAAGTCATGTTGAATCTCAGAAAGTAGTCGGATCTCCATCTTCACAAAGTCGAGTATTTCTTCTGCATTCTCTTTGGAAATTATCTTGAGAGCGTCAGGGGTTGAGCTGGTGGTGGCTGTGCTTGCATCTCTAAACAAGGCTTTGAACACCAAAGCCGTGTTCCCATCACCTAACAAATCCACTATTTTTATGCTGTTTTCCAGT
Organism: Subanguina moxae; assembly: GCA_000981365.1. Lineage (NCBI taxonomy): Eukaryota > Metazoa > Nematoda > Chromadorea > Rhabditida > Anguinidae > Subanguina > Subanguina moxae. The sequence continues at coordinate 3,526 of BBSZ01014983.1, read as the reverse complement.
TCAGGAGGCAATTTCATGGCTGAAATGAATTAAAAATTTATGTACATACAATGTAAATGACAAGGATCAGAAAGGCAGCGCGACATTTCTCTTTCGTCTACCAATAAACTCTTCTTTATCGTTCTAAACAGAACAAAAGAGTATACTGATAGATAGGGTTATCGACTCGGCCGGCCAATTTCGACTTTCGGTTCGGCTTTTCGGCTCAGTTGGCCGAAAATGTCGGCCGACCGACAACCCTACTGATAGACAGCAATGAAGTGGGCCAAACCATACTTTAATGTTGACGCTCAAAAGCGGGTTCAAACTATTGTTGTGCGTTTTTGGCCACTCAAATGTGTAGAGAAATGATATTAAAAAAAACAATTGAGAAGACACTTAACGTGTCAAACAAGATATGCCTGGTTCGCGACTAACATGCGCTGGCCTAAACTTGAACTAAGAGTTTTGTATAAAGGGTAACACATGGGGTCTAAAAACACCCTAAAAGGTGGTTTAACTTGGGAGGAATTCAGCCTGAATTTGAAATCCTAAGCCTGAATACACAAAAAGTGGTTTAAACGCATTTTTGAGCGTTAGCTGTAAAGTATACTTTAGTCGGCAAGTGTCCTACGCCACATAGAGACACAAATGAAAAGTCAGGGTGCATTTGGCGTGTCGTGCATTTTAAGACTGCCAAATTCTCATTTCTGCCAAATTCGATTTGCTCACCTTGGTTGATATTCTGTCTGGGGTCCGGACTCAAAGTTTTTTGAAAGCCGTCGTTTCGTACAGGCATTTCGCACCTGCCAGCTGGTCCCCGTTTGTGTCTACTTTTGCCAACTCCGAGCACATTCATCCGCTTGTACTCTAAAAGAATGCCAATTAAGTCATTTCTTCATCATGTTACAGCGAAGCAACTAACCTTCAGAAATTACATAAAAATCGTCCACACACATTTTTTCGGGTCCATAGGCCACAAAGACATGGTCGTCACCGAAAAAATCGATGAGTCCAGTCACCTGAAACCAAGGTATAGATATTTGTTCCATTCTTGCACACACCAACCTGTTTCCCACTCAGGGCATACAATTTGCGCACCACTCCTGAGTTTAGTTTGACGATGGCAGTGACATCTTGCATTACGTGCTGAACTAACAAAAGTAGAATGAAAAAAGCAGAGAATAACCTCAAACGACTGGGCAGTTCTCTTGTTCAACAAGTGACGTACAACTCGGCGTGGTTTTAGACCGTTCCTGAAACAGAGAATGAATTTGAGGTGGCACACCAAAACACGTATATACCTAATGATTGTGATGATGCGAGGTCGCACAAAATCATTTGGCTCCTGTGAAGGAAATCAAACAACGCTAGTTGAAAAATGTAAAATCAATGGTTACCCTCTCAAAAGTGGCGCGGATTCCCCGCTTTGGTGGGACTGACATAAGCTTTGAAGACACAAAGGCCCACATGGGCTGAGATGCGTTGGCATAATCTATGGCTTTGAACTTGTCGGTGCTGAAACAGCAAATACCTTGGGTGCCAAAATTGTAATTATTGCGCACATAAACTCTCATTCGACGCGCCAGGATACTAGCTACCGATTAGTACAGGCTCTTTACTACAGGGATATCAGATGGTCTAGCTTGAAATAAAACACTATTTACAAGTTTAATTCACAACAACAAATCTTTTCCCAAAAGCTGTACACATTAGCAGAAGTGAGATCATAGTTCACAATAACTCGGAGACGGCTTTTCACAGTCTTGATTTTGAGCAAATTTTCTATCCTTGGAGCAGTGTTTCCAATAATCAGAAGCAGAATGAAAGGCAAAATGAAAATTTGAAATTTTCAAAAGCAGAATTAGAAATCATAAGTAAACAGCGACTCTACTGGATTATACCCCCCCCCCCCCCCCCCCCCCCGTGTGGGTTTTCATTTCCTTTTCTAAACTCTTAGCGATCTCGTCAAAAAACATGTATATTTTATCATCATTCATTAGCCGATGTCAGTCGCTCACCTGGCACAAACATAGCTGTGGCCATGTTCCAATTCATCCAGTCCAAACTTGGGTTGGCCCTCTACACTAAACATGTAGCGGACGCCTTGTGGCAAAGAGATGGAATCGCATAAATGCTGATTCAAATCTTCCAGTAAGGAGTCCCACGAGCGAAAAAAGCTGATTGTGTACCACAAACCCTGAAAAAATATTGTATGTTCCTTTGAGGAGAAGATCGCAGAGAAACTACCTTGAAAAACTGATCTCCATTCCTATAGAAGCGAACCCGTTTGCCCTGTTCCCCAATAAATGCTCTAAGAATGTTACAGTTATGGTTGGACTGACCGTTAGACTTTGGTGTGGCCACTGAATTTGAAGCATCTGACTCATCTTCAGTGGCTAACTTTGCTGATGAAGCAATCTCTGGCCTTTTCTCATATTTTCCGTTTTCTATAGAAGCATTTGTATGAGCTATTGGTTCCACAATCGACGTTCTGGCTGTCGAAGGTGCGCTGGAAGGCATGAAGAAAAAAGTTATAGGGAATAGTTTAGAGATATTTAATTACATTCACACTAATGACCGGACTATGAGTAAGAAACAGCTTATGATCCACAAGCTTTGAACAGCGTCAAAAAGTTCAAATGCCAAGTTCTGAGCAAAAAAATGGGAATTCAAATTTTAATTTTCTAGAATTTGGATAAAGTCTGGAATAGTCAGTGTTTCCAATAATCAGAAACAAAATTCTGATATCAGAAAGTAGGCTTTCAAATGGAGAATGAGAGTCAAAAACAAATTCTGCTTTTGAAAATTTCAAATTTTCATTCTGCCTTTCATTTTGTTTCTGATTATTGGAAACACTGGGAATAGATATAGATATAGTGCTGTGCACGGAACGGTATCCCGTCGGCATCTCGACTTGCCCGAGCCACTTTTAAACAAAAATCCCGTCCCAAAATCCAGCTCGATCGATTTCCGAAATATGCTACCAAGCATTAATAGTTGTTAATTTATGTCATCTTTCAATAAAATCCATTTATATTCAACACTGCATCAATTGACGGGTCAAAAAAAAAGAGTACGTGTAATGAGCACTAAAATGAGTACTTTTGAAAAAACGGATAAAACTAAATGTATGCAATGAGAAAGAGTAAAAAGCAGTTTTGTAGGGCAGGAAAAGGTATAACAGCGACTCGCCACAAATTATGACTCGCTACATCGACTCGCTACACTTTTTAAGAAAAACTCTTTAATGTAAAAGGAAATAGCAGTATTTCACTTTATTTATTCAGATTTAGTATTTCACGCGATATTTCACACCAATAGTAGCAAGTAAGAAGTATAAATTGAACATAGTTTTGTTGATTGGGGCCTACCGCATAAAGAAGCTCTGGTATGCATACATGTTTCATGCATACCAGAGTCACTTTCGAGTGATTTATGTCTCAGGTATGTATGTGTGCGCATCTCAACCCCAAGCCTCCAAGCCCCCTACGTCCCCGGAGGGGGCGTAGGAGGCTTGAAGGGTTAGAGATGCGCGCACAGACTT
>BBSZ01014981.1:0-15705 GCA_000981365.1 Subanguina moxae | reverse complement strand
CGATCAGAGAATGCATCTAGAGGCACTTTTTGCCCTGGTTCAGCAAGGGAGACGGATGAATGGCCCTTCAAATTAGTGGCTTTTATTACTCTCTTCCCCTCCCAATACAGCCCTTATTCCACTCTAAGTTACTATTTTGGCCTCTTATTAGCGAAATTATTGCTTAAAAATGGTTTTTAAGCATTTCTGGAAAACTCGATTTGAGGAGCGGGGTATAACCGAGTAGCGTCTTTGTTTTTTGTCACCCTTTATTGAAACAAACTAAAAAATTCTAGGAAAACTAGCGCTTCACTACAGTGTTGATGAAAGCATCGCTGCCAGTCAGAAAAGAGTTATTTTCTATGAAGAAGTTGTTGAAAAAATGCTGTGTATGCAGATCTCAATCAAAGAAGCAGATATAAATAAGTCTATCAGCATGGCTACTACTATTGTTGGAGCGTTTATGGCAGATATTCCTCCTTCTAAAGAGCATCTACTAACTCTTGTGCCATTAAAAACCAAACAGTGCTCTACTTTTCCACCCAATGCCTCTATTCCAATACTTTTAATTGCTGACTCAACGACAAAATCTTTGCCTGAAGGTGACAAATTGCTGAAAATACTAACAGACAAGAAAAACTCAACCACATCAACTGTTTTACTTGACCCGAAATTGTTGAAAGATATGGAAAGTGCTCATATTCTTTGCATTGATATTCCAATCCATCCTAAACTATTTCAATTATCTTCAATACTGCCAGAATTATTGATACTGAGAAGAGGGCGAGGAGATATAAAAAGTTGTCGAAAGGTTGCAAAGGCAGCTTTAAGTATTGGTGTTAAAATGGTTGCATTATTAGAGGAGGATGGAGAATTGATTCAGATTGCGCAAGAAATTAAAAAATTGGTAATTTATTAAATATATATAAATGTTGAGTGGGGAAGGAAAGTATACGAAGTTTCTTCAACGTCAAAGAGACCAACACGCTTCACATTCAATTTTGTAACGAAATATGAGGCTGTCGGCCCTTTGATTGACTGGGTAGTATCGAAACTTCTGAGGCAAATTCTCTATTCCTCAATATGCTGCCCAACAGTCTGAAGTGATTATACTTCCCGGATTGAATTTAGGGCGGGGGGTACTCGCCTATGCTTTTTCAAACAGCAAGAGTGCTTCTTTCTTCTTCTTTTAAAAAGTGAAATCTTACTTTTTTCCAAGCTCAACTTTTTTTAGTTGCAATTAAACCACACCTGCTTGCCTCTCTTTGACTTCAAAACCCATCTCAGCCACTTCAAACTGAAATACTACGGAAGAAAGAGTGAGCTGATCAACCTTGTCTACAGCAGTGAAAGCAGAGAAGAAGACATAGAAACAGAGTCTACTGCTGACATAATGGATGTGCTCAGACCTGTTGAAGTTCGTAAAAGTAGGAGATTTAGAAGAAGGCCCAAGAGCAGAGTCGACATGCGCAGCTCTATCAAAAGTCTGGCACGTTCGAGAAGAGGATATTGCTCAGAGGGAGATGATTGCGAATCACAAACAAATTCGTCTGAATATGGAGATCTGGTCAAGAATGAATTTGGTGCAGAAGTCATTGGAGTAGATTTTTGAGTCTTTTTTTATTATTGTGAACTAGATAGAAACAATGTAAATTTTAAATAAATAATAAACCAAATCAGGCTCTACATCCAGTTATTCACCCACTCTGTAATCCACGGCATTGTAATGACCAGCAGGGTAGATGGTCTGGATTGTTTGTCTGGTCAGCAACCAAATTAGAATAAAAACTAACATTATTTGCACAGCCCAATCTTCAGACTTTTTAACGAATTCAGCAACTTTTTTAGTAATTGTAGAGAACATACTTGCTTGGATGGGTTTAATGATTAAGGAGCGTAGAAATTTAGGGTTGCAATATTTCAAAATTTGAGAGGAACAACTAACTATTTGAAATCTAGATGAGATGTAATCTCTTCTTTTGTTGATGGTTACACGACAATTTACATGTTTAAAAAGAATGAGAAATCGCTAGGTGTTCGTAAAATGAATGTGCATGTTATTATGTCAAGGGCATGAGGTTAATTCGTCTACAGGTCAATTTACCCTACAATACACTAACAAGTTCACACGGGCCATGTGGTTTCTATATTCCACTATTCCATTTATGTGATTTACCATATTCTCTCTAATAGAACCACACCCCCTAATTCAAAATCGTGTTTTTGGCCTACTTTTTCCAAACAAGTCTTAGGCAAGTTACCACCCAATTTATAGCTAAAACAATGTAATATGTAAAGTTAAACTTGCTTAGTTGGATTTTTTGATCATAAATTGTTTTACTTTACAGGTGAACCACCATCTCCTCCAAATAGCGAAGCTATCCAAAAAAAGGCCGAGAAATGAGTGATTCATTGCAACAGAGGCTATTAATGTTTTTCTTTGTGGTACCTCTCAAACAGCACCAACCTTTGAATAATTCAAAAGAGAATTGATCAACACCTGGGCCTGACTTGTTTGTAACTACATACAATTAATTGATTAGCTTTCAACATCTTAGAAATTAATGAGCTACTTTGACAAAACCAGTTATCACAAGGACACTCTCTCAGGAAGGCCAATATTCTGGTGTCCCGGTGGAAATGGTAACAAGAAATGGTAGTTGACTTGAAAAATTAATCTCACTTGTTCTCTAGGTCACCTGGCTTATTGTCCACAACCCATTGACCGGGACGACTACACTTACTGCTGCCAAATCTACTACAAAGGTACAGACATGCCATCATGTTGCAAATACCCTTTCCACACAGGGGTAATGATTGCTTTTCTGTTGAGTGGTATTGTGATTGCCTTAAGTAAGCCTCTTTTACATATACAATGGATTTGCTTTGTAGTAGAAAAATACTCGACAAGTCGTTTCAATAAATTTAGCAAAAAAATCCATTTCTTAAATTGTTGTCTAAAGAAGGCTAAGACAATGAAATAATTTTTAGTGCTGATCTTTTTGTCATGCTGGTGCTTGCCTCCTTGTCCACTTGCAAAACGTCTGTCAAATAAAAGTGAAGATACCATGCTCACTGGACCTTATGACTCTTCCACTCTACTGGACAACAACTCTTAGCCTTTTAATCAGTTAATCGACCATGTACAAAAATCTGCGCTTCTTTTTTTTTTCTACTTCACCCTGCCGTTCTTTGAAGTCTTTTTCCTGTTGGTTAAACCCAAGCTAAGCTTTAACTTTTAGGCTATGAAAAGCCATGCTGTCCGTACGCCCATACTGTGCGCACAGTGTGGGCATACGCTGGGTCTACGATTTCTTTATTTGTTTTAATACATAAATATTAATACATAAATATATTACATCTAAAATTATATCAAGGTAGGTCTAGCCGTAAGATTCAACTTCATATAACAGCTCTCATTAGCACACATTTTCCTCCTGTCATTCATCTTCTTAACATGCCTATAGCCATTATAAAAGAGAAAAAACAGCCATAAGTAGAGAATGTAGACTAAATTTCCGAGAACTGCTGTAACGAAGAGAAATTCAGAATCACTCAACTGGTCTAAAAAATAAACAAATGCATTTTCGAGACTGAAAAAATTGGTGTTTAAGTTATTTATAAAAGAAGCAAACGTTAAAAATAATCAAGCAAAGATTTTTCTCCAATATTTTTATTATACTAGCCAAAAGAACCAACCTACTAGACTTTGAATCTTGGACAAATTAAAGATAGAGAGTATTGCCGACACCCATCCACCAAAAAGTAGAAAGCCAAAGAATATTCTCAAGATGAGCTTAATTTATGTGGTTATAGTCAATGCTCGATATAGTGTAACCCTCTGTATAGATAAACTCTTCGTATGGTGTTTCTTTTTTTTCTGGTCCTGAGGAGTTATACTATATAAAGAGTTGAGTGTATTCACAAAAAAGTCTAAGTAAAAAATTACCTCAGCCACCACAAAGGGCATCATCCAACCATCTCGCTCCTGACTCAATCCTCGATAATAAAAAATTGCGAGGATTGAGAGTAAAATCGATAAGAATGAGAAAAGAAAATAAATTGGAGACTTTTCAAGTCCAAAAATGACGAGTGAAATGAAAATAAGTGCATAAACCACGACAAATAGAGCAGAAAATATTCGAAGATATATCTAAAGGCATATAAAGATAGTATGTAGGCAATTTTCCCCCTTCAAATTAGTCATATGCCCCGTCAGACTAAAGGTTTACTCGTCAAAGTTTTAAATGACTTATTTGATTGGGATTGTCTATAAAAATAAAAACTTATTATTTTTAAATTGTTTATTTACCATTTAGAAATAAATGGACAACAAACATGCTTTATTCCATATCTCATTGAAAAAAGACTTCCATTTTAGCCATAAATTTAGCAATATAATTAGCTGAAATAATGTAGCTATAAGCCAGGATGTAGTAGATGATAGAGAGCACTGGATTTATTTTATTTCACAATTGCAGCTCGCTGCTGCCACTGGCATATCCCATTCAATGAATAAAAGAAGAGGCCGAAATAATTTCGGAGAGTGGACAAAGGCAGACCCCTGGAGTGTTGGTGGTTGAGAACAACAGAAGGGCCACCCTCTCTCCTATGGCCAAACCAATTGTTCAACTTTGAGATGCTGAGTGGGCTGAATAAACTCAAAAGTGGATTAAATTTATAGCTGTGTCCATATTTTTAAAAAAGAAGAGGGATCAGACATATATATAAGGGGGATGGGGGTAGGAATTTGTTAGCGGGAATTCAAAGTTGAATTTACGGGAAAACTCTTTGGGAAAACTCTTTAATTTGTCTTTAATACATTCAGTTCTACAAATAACAGATGACATAGATGAGTTTAGAACAACAAGCTAGAACAAGTTTGAGCATATCAATAAGACCAAATGATGAATTGAAAATGGGACTTTTAGATGGAAGTCGACGAGTTTGCAGCTCTCCATGTCGAATGTAGTGTTCCCATCTGTTGAGTTTCATCTTTATTCTCGCCTTTTTTATTTTCAATTGCAATATTTGCACTCTTAGAGGGAAACTGTTTTGAGATAGTTGAGCTTGTTGTGGTAGAAAGTGGGTATGTATGGCTTCTCTTTCAGCTAAAAATTTCTGAGGCTGGAAAAGTATCAGGAAGAGTTGCTGTAATGGATTCCGCTTGTTCAATTCTAGCTGATATTGCATTTCTAGAAGGTTTTTTTGCTGAGTCAAAGGCTTTAGTTGGAGATTGATGGTCTCGATTCGGTCATCAAGTTGAGAGCACGAGATTGTCAGACCTGTGAAAATGTCCAGAATCTGAAGTGTTAGGAAACAATAAGCTTGCAATAAGAGAAAACCCTTACTGGCTGTAACTGGTGGTTGATTTGGTTAGCAATAAGCTGAGAGTATGAGCTGGAAACAGTCAACAGTTGACGGGCATCTTTGTAGGGCAGGAAGGCAAGCACGTCCGCTACAACTTCGGGTGGCATCAGCCGAGATTTATTTATTCTGGATGCTTAAAATATTGCTTTGAAAAAGGCATTAGGTAAATTCATCTGTGGTGAAGAAAGATGTACACCGGGTTTCGGCTAACCTACACTCGCCTACCCTAAGCTTAAGGCTTAGTTGTATGTCCAAAAATTTTGCTCGGAGATAACCCACAATTACCAAAAAACTTTGTGTAGCACGATACTATCTGAAGGTAAACCAGGTGGCGAAAGGGTAAATTAACCATTTAGGGGCGGGTGGTGAGGCGTGGGAAAAAGCAGGTGAAAGCTAGATTAATGACCCCGGTGTTAGATAAACTAGTTACATTGCTAGCTGAACTAGAGCAAGTAAACTAGTCGCATTACTAAAGCCCAATTAATCGAAAACTATAACAACCCAACTACAAGCATACTTTAGGATAGCTAGTCAATAAAAATGGGTTGTAAAAGCTCAACGCAAGAAAAAAAACTCACAGCAACTGGACATCTACTTGGTTTGGGTGGTATGAATGTCAAAATGCAGATGAAAATACCGCAGATGAATTTTCCTCCAGATGAATTTACTGATGCCCTTGAAAACATGTGAGCTAAGGTCTTATCCATATCAATAGATCATTTGATCTAAAAGATAAAAGATATGTACGTGCATTGTGCAGGTTGCAGTTGCAGGCTTAGTTGCAGGCCAGCCTAAGTTAGCCATGAACCAGCGTACACCTTGCTTCATATAGGTTTAGTGGTTCTCTTTCAATTCTTTTTAAAAATAAACCAAAAAATAGGTAATGGCATGCACACGCAATTTTTCGAACCTATTTTATGTTTGCTATATTAAAGACATTTGGCGATGTTTTGTCACGGCGATGTTATGGCCGGCTTTATTTTGTCCGTGGCGATGTTTCGACGCAGCGTTATTTTGTCACCTACCGGGACTTTCCTCACCCTATCATAAATTAATAAAAAAAAAAAAGATATTTCAAAAAAGATGAGGATTGCAGACGCACATTTTGTGCAGGAAAAAATTCGGGGTTGATCTATCCTGTGTATCTATCTATGTTATTTCTATGAATATCAAATCTCTATCAAGTGTTTTTGGTTAAATATTAAAAAAAATACGTTTAGAAAAGTGTTTGTTTGAGTTCTAGACCAAATTTTACCTCATTAATCGCGGGTAATGAGTCGTCCAACGCCACGCACAGGATCTCAAATGAAAGTGAGAATACGGACATTTCCTGTAACAAATTTCATTTAGAAGGTTCCCATTGCAAAATATCTTTCAAGTTTTGCAGTCTGCTATGGACGAGAACTTTGTGGAGCAAACCTGGGACCTGCTCAAAAAAGCTATTCAAGAGATTCAGCGCAAAAACAATTCCGGGCTCAGTTTTGAAGAGCTTTACCGGAATGCCTACACACTGGTCATTTTTCTTTATATTTTATGATGTGTTGTCAACCTCGAAAGTATGATGGTTCAGGTTCTTCACAAGCATGGAGAAAAGTTGTACCATGGTCTCAAACAAGTAGTCATAGAACATCTGCAAAATAATGTATAACTGTTTTTAGCATAAGCCTAAAGAAAATTTACTTTTGCAGGTGCGTGGAACCATCATTGAGGCTGTCAATGGTCGCTTCCTAGAAACACTCAATAGAGCATGGGCAGAGCACACAACTGCCATGGTGAGTGAAACAATCAGGTTTTAAAGATGTCCCCTTGGTCAGAAACATTTTGAGCATTTGTTCATCTTGCTCGCCATTATCTGAAACAAAAGAAAATATTTTTAAAAATTTAAAAAAGAAAAGGCCTATCTTGTGGCCTATCCCCAAAGTCAAGTTTTTTGGGTCGATTCGCACAAAAATAAAAACGAGAGTAAGGCAATATTAAAAGGGCAGAGAAGACTAAAAGTTAATTAAGGTTATGATCCGCGACATCCTAATGTACATGGACAGAGTGTATGTGCAACAAGCTGGAGTAGATCCTGTCTATCAAATGGGCTTGATCATCTTCCGCCAAGAAATAGTGGACCATCCTAGCATCAACGAACACCTCAGGCTCACACTTCTCTCCATGATATCCCTCGAAAGACAAAAAGAGATTATTGAGTGGTCAGTATTGCTCTTTTTTTACGTTAAAAAGATAGATTACTATTTTAGGATTGACCTGAAGAACGCCTGTCAAATGCTCATTTCTTTGGGCATTGAAGAGCGCAGTTACTATGAGCAACAGTTTGAGGAGCCCTTTTTGCGAAACTCGGCTGAGTTCTATCGCCGAGCCAGCCAGAAATTCTTGACTGAGAATTCTGCGAGCGTGTATGTGCGCAAGGTTAATGAGTGTTTAAGTGAAGAGTCCCAGCGAGCAGAGCGTTATCTAGGTAAGATTCACTGATTCCTTTTGTTCAGTAAATTATTTATATATTTTTTTAGACAAAGTGACTGAAACCAAAATCATCAATGTAATTTTAATTTCCATTTTTTATTCCAATGTCTGCAGAGTGGATTTCTACTGAGCATTCATTAAATTTAATGAATGCAATTAATTAATGAAGACTAGAGCCAAGGCAAAAACGTTCAAACTTTTGGGACAACCTAATACTTCCCAATGCCTATGGCTACCATCAATGTCTATTATATAAGTGAAAATTATTTATAAGGCGCATTCAGACTGTCATGACATGACTCGCGAGTCATTGACTTGTGATTCCTAACTCGCGGGAGTCGCAGTGGGCCTATATAAAAGAATCTTTAAGTATTTCGAATGCTATTTTAAATGTTTTATCAGTTTTCTGCTTTTAAGGTCTATATCGACGTAAGTAAACCCTTTGAAGGTGTACGGAGAGAGATTTAACTTTATTACAAAGAACAGGTTTTGGAGAAAAAAGTTTGTTTTAATCCCTAACATTTTTTTGACCGGCCTGACTAGAGTCCTCCCCCAAAGGATGTCGTTAAATAGAGAGTGGAATGAAATAAACTTTTAATGAAAACAACTTTCAAGGTTCTGAATGAAGAGCTTGTCACAAGACACCTTATGAGCGTAGTCGAAATGGAGAACTCCGGCCTAGTATTTATGCTTGTAAATGACCGGATAAATGGTATATTATTAATGAAACTTTTATATACCTTCTAAAGCAAAAATTTAGACCTTTGCTCACTCTATGAGCTTCTGAAACGTGTCCCACTAGGTATAAAAACCATGACTGACACAATGAGTGCATACCTGCGAGAGAAAGGCAAAACCTTAGTGGAGGACAACAATGCTGAAGCCCTTGAAACATTGAGTCTAAACCCTTCAGGAGCTCAACCACCCAACCCCATTGGCTTTATACAGGTAAAAATTATAGCAGTCAATCATAAGTACCGTATTTCCTCTAATAAGTGTGTTTTTAACCCATATTTTTTTTGGTGGTTTCTGAGAATGCTATGTATCGAAACATAGCCTAGATTTTAAGCTACATTTTGGTGCAGTCAACCCTCGTTAATTCGGCATTCCAATGATCTGGCACCCTCAATCATTCCAAGCCTAACCTCTGGAGGTGCCGAGTTATCTAGGGTTGACTGTATATAACATGCACAAGAGCCACTAAGCAGGACTCACATCCAACGAGGTTCCCAGTTGACGGGGTGTTAAGCCATCAAGGATTGACTCTACCTCTCTTACAATTAATTTTACATTCTAGAATCTCCTTGATCTAAAAGTCCGATTCGACAGATACTTGATAGATGCGTTCAAAAATGACAAAGACTTCAAACAACGAATACAGAGCGATTTCGAATATTTTTTGAACTTGAGTCCAAAAAGTCCTGAATATCTCTCACTCTACATTGATGACAAGCTGAAGAAGGGACTTAAGACGGTAAACTTTTGGTAGCTTCTTAAAAGTTTAGTAAAAAATGTGTAAATTTAGTTGAATGAGGGAGAGGCTGAGAATGTGCTCGACAAGGCTATGGTCTTGTTCAAGTATTTGCAGGAAAAGGATGTCTTTGAGAGGTTTTAAAAATGTTTTTATAGAAAGAGCGCTAAACAAATTATACCCATTGCAGATATTACAAGCAACATTTGGCAAAAAGATTGCTTTTGGGCAAAAGTACATCTGATGATGCTGAAAAGTCTATGATCTCCAAGCTCAAGGTTGCTGTCTATATCTAATCGAGGCTTTCACCACATTGATTTTGGTGAACTAAAATGACAAAATTTGCTTTTAAGACAAAAACATATGGCTTATAGCCTCAAAATTAAGCAAAAAATGATTTTTTGCTCAAAAATAGGCTTGTCGGTTAGGGTACTTGTTTTCGGGTAATTGGAACCAAAATCTGGTTTTTTTCGAGTATCGGTTAAATCCGGGTACCCAAAAATTTCGGGTAACCGACAGCCCTACTCAAAACATAAGCAAAAAACGCCCTAAAATTATTTTTTATTCATTTTTCCTAAAAAATTTATGTTAAATTTTTGTGTCTCTGTGTATTGTCCAGTTATCGCTCACAAATCTAGTCTAGAATCTCGGCTACTTTTTGAGTAACAATTTGTAAATAAAAAATAAGAAAGACATTTAATATATCCATTTCTTATTTAAAAAACTAAATTTTAGACGGAATGTGGATGTCAATTCACCTCAAAATTAGAGGGCATGTTCCGAGACATGGAACTGTCCAATTCTGTAATGAATGAATACAAGGAGAGCAACCTGGTTGGTAATTATTATTGGCTTTACATCTCTTTGAATTCTTTATGCCATTTTGCAATGGTCGTGACTGCCTGCAGCTACTCTCGGCTTTCACAGTGAAAGGCTAGCGGTGATAGCCAACAAAGATCTTTTTGAATGGCAATATTTGTATTTTCAAAAGTGAGCTCAAAAGTCCGCAAAAGACTTTTGACTCACCAGTTAGATCGCCCAATGTTTAAGACCTCCGAATAAATAATGTCCAATGCCAAACATTTTAAGACTCTGCGAACATCGTTCCCGTAAAATTTTAATCGTTTTTTGGACGTTTCGACTATCAGATCGTGTTTTATGCATTGGACGTTTTTTTATGTAGACAGTCTGTGGTGGTTGCGACTAAGCCATCTTTTGTGGACACTAAAAAGCGATAGGCACAGCTATTGGTGACCATTCTAGAGGGATCATTATATGTGCTGTATGATTTAGAGCCGAGATGATGTGGACCTGTCCGTGCGAGTGTTAACGAAAGTGTACTGGCCGACAACTCAAGTTCCCATGTGCACATTACCTCCTACCGCCGAGCATGCATTCAAGCAGTTTGAGAAGTTCTATTTGAGTAAACACAACGGCCGCAAGATCTCCTTGAATGCTTGCCTGGGCAATGCTGATATTAAGGCTGTTTTCTATGGTCGAATGACTGGCAATGATGACTTGATTAGCCAGCAAGTAATCAGTCTTCTCAAAAACTTATTGTAAACCACAAAAACCTTGCAGGAAAGTGACCAGCCAGGCCCTTCATCTGTTGTCCGTCAAAAAGAAGAGCACAAGATTCTCACTGTGAGCACGTAAGTTGTCTCTTTTTGTTTACTCCTAAATTTTTTGGACAAAAAAGCTAAAGGGATGTTTCTTCGATAAAAACCCAACTCGCCCCGGGTGTTAGTCGTGAACCACTAAACCTAGGAGAAAAAGGGTATAGGCTCGGTCTCAGCCAATCTAACTAGCCTACCCTAAGCCTAGGGCTTAGTTTTATGCCCAGGTGTAGTTTCCCGAGTCTAAAAATGCCAATTACAAGGTTGTCTACCTTGGTCTACCAAGGCAAAATATCATTTTTTTATTATCAATTTTAGAGTGTTCAAAATGCTTAGAAGAGTAATTTTAGAGAATCTAAAAGATAATGTACCCATCCTTATTTCCCTTTCAGTAAGTTAGCACGACCAAACAAAATCACATTCCGATCACGGGAGTTAGGACGAATCCAGGACAAGACTCGCGGCGAGTTGGGTTTTTACAACTTAAAAATTCCCGCCTATTTTTTATTTCTAACTTCAATCTAGAATAGATATTTTAGATATCAAATGGCAATTCTTCTGCGCTTCAATCTCAAGAACCGCATCACATTTCAAGTGACCTTGCAATATTCCTTTTTAAGAAGCTCTTCAGCTGTTAACATTATTTTAGGAGCTGCTAAATGACACAAAAATTCCTGAGAAAGAGATTAAGAGGTCGCTCCAATCATTAGCTATGGGCAAACAATCTCAGAGAATCCTTTCCCGCAAAGGTTTCGGCAAAGATATTGGTATTTTCAAAAACTTCTGTTGGAGTTAAAAAAAAACTCAAAGCTTGCTTGTAGAACCATCAGACGAATTTTTTGTGAATGATGGCTTCACATCAAAATTGACCCGCATCAAAATACAATTAGTTTCTGGCAGAGGAGAGACTGAACCCGAGAGAAAAGAGACCCGGAATAAGGTAAATTGTAGGCTTAGGCTCCATCTGTGTATTTCTCTTCTGCTAGGTGGACGACGACCGAAAGCATGAAATTGAGGCCGCCATCGTGCGAGTCATGAAAGCTCGAAAGCAGCTGGTCCACAATGACCTTGTCACGGAGGTGAATCACTCTTTACCAACACTTATAAAACAGTCGGAGAAATCTAGCTGTTTTTTTTTTGAGAGGTTATGATAGACGAGTAACCTTACCTTAATTTTTTTTATTTTACTTCTAATTATGCAGCAAAAATAAATTGAAGGTGACCAACCAGCTCAAGGCTAGATTCCTGCCTGATCCAATCCTGATAAAGAAGCGAGTAGAGTCGTTGATTGAGCGGGAGTATCTCGAGAGAGACAAAATCAACCTTAAACTCTATATTTATTTGGCTTGAGTACTACTAATTGAGCCACTAAAACCACCTAAACTAAACGTGAACATAGATCGCGCCTAAGACCAATGTTAATTTTGTATACATATGATCTACTTTTGCGAACACGCGCACATTTGTTCCATTGATTGTGTGCGAATGATAATTTTTGTCCATTTTCAAATAGTTTTGTGTTGGGCGCCTTGAATAAAGTTTTAAATGTACAACATTGAAAAGACGCACTAAATAATCACATTTTTTACTTGAGAATTGGCAGAAAGACAGAAATTACTAAGATTTTACAGGACTCAGGCAAAAATTTCTTCTTTTTTGAGTCGGGCTTACTCGATTCAAATAAACATATTTCATTATTTTGCAACGATAACTTAGTCACCTAGAAAATATCAGCAACAGAAAACGTTTTTGTAATTTTTCTTTTATGAAAATCTAGCTAAAAATATGAGGCAAAGTAGTACTTACACTGTGTAGCAATACTTATTTTTTTATCTTACACGCATCAAAATGACTAGTGACAGGTGGATTGACAAGGTGATGCTGGATTAGAGATCATTTTAAAATTTGGTAAAAGAAATTATTAGCATCTTGGATAAGTCAAGTATTTGCGTTCATAGATCACAAGTCTTTAGAAATGCTCATGAAGATATTTTTGGCTATTTCTGTGGTCATTTGGTTGGGCAGCCAGAACTGAGGGATCAGGAAGTTGAGCCACCATCGCTTTCCAAACACCAAAGCTAATCTTTCGGAGAAGTTATCTCCATCACTTTCTAGATGATCTTGTAGCCTGCTCACATGATAATCGTGCATTGTGTACCCATTTAGGGTGTAGAATATCTTTAATTAACAATAGTTTGTGAGATATTAGTTCTCCGTCTACCTGCAAAAACAGGAAAACCAAAGCTCCAATAAAAGAAGAGAAAGTGACGGAGAAAAGCACCTAAAACAAAGGGTTCTTAATCTAAACCCATTTTTATAAAAACCTTACTGCCAGACACATATGCCAAAATGATTCCAGGCCGAAGAACCAGCGAACCAGTGCCACAGGACCTATATAGTAAAACCAACCCATGGGATACCAAGGCGAAACAAATAAGTTAAGGTAGGAGAAGTTGAGCATTGCTCCATAGCCAGCGCCTGAAGAGCTCATATTTTAACAATAATGCGACTCTACTGGATTATACCCTCCCTCCTGCAAAAGTTCATACCCTCCTAAAAAAATGAGATCAAGCTCTGGATGCATAACTGGATGCACGCCTTAGCAGAGCAGAGCTTTTACAATGCGGTAGAGCTTTGTAAGCAAAACTATACAGATTGGCCCCTTACTTGTTTCTTCCCCTCCCTATATAGCCCTTCATCCCTTTTAAAATGGTCAAAAAATGCTTCTTATATGGTCAATGTACCTAGAAAACCCAAGTACTTTTTTGTGCGGGGGTATATTATTTGGGGGGAGGAAGTATATAATAGAGTAGTGCCCAATAATGCTATCATTGGAATCAAGAATATACCTACCCAGTACTGCCCAGAAAAGAAAGACAATAAAATATCGCTAAAAAGCTGGATTAGACAATTGAACAAATTTTTGTTTAATATGAAACTTACTTGATTGGCTAGACCCACACAACCACCAGTCAAAAAGCAGTGATGGTCCTTGCGCAACACACAAATATTACAAATTGGACAGTGATGGCATCGCTTCGGAGTGGTTTTATTGCACTCCACGCAAAATTTTGTTCGATTAGTACTATTGTTAGCACAAGCAGTGCCGTTTGGAGGGGTCGTAGGCGCAACTCGATCACTCATTTCGGTCAATGACTGCTCCCTTCTATACCTTCCATCTGTGGTAGCATACAAGCGATTATTGCTTGATATGTGCTTAAACAGTAATTATCGTTATGGACACCATTGTGTTGAACATTAATTATAGGAAGTTTTTAAAACCGTCCTCATGGCCAGGGATAAACAAATTGATGAAGTAAGCACAATGCTGTGCCAAATCGTTCTGACAAAGTTACCAGAATATCTATCACTTTCAAACCCCTAAAGCCCATGTTCATATATTCTAGTCTGCTTATTTCCATTGGCAGTGGCAGTCATACACCTCTATGAAAAGTTATGAAAAGAGCTATAAAAAGGGCACTTAAAAAAAGGTCCCATCATTATTGTTCAACTCATTATTTTAAACGAAATGGAATGAATTGGTCAAATGGAGTTCAATACAGTGGCATGGTTTTCTGACTTTTTTTAATCCTTGGACAATTTTTGAAATTTGCACATACTAGTAGTATAAAAATCAACTTGATAGTGGTTAGACTCATGTTGTTGAGGACAAGTTTTCTGATAGACTTTTGGGCATTGTAGAGTGGCAGTGTAATCTGCACTGGACTCTTGCTGAATATCTCTGTGGCTTTCTGGTCCACTGTAACAACTTGAAGAATTTCTTTGAATATCTGTTTGACTAGAGGAGAAATGACCATCCAGTCCATCTTGCTCGTCCAACAAAGGCATGGTTATGGAGCAATTGCCATTCATACGCCGATTGGCGGTGGAATCGCAAAAGTATTGGGCAGTGTTGCAGTCGGTCGTTTTTTTGGACTTTTCAATAAATTCTCCGTTCAACAGGAAAGCATTGCTTTTTACCGTCCAATAAGATATCTTAATAATAAAATATTTTTAGCTTATTCTCTAAAAAATATTACTCTTTGGGAATTCAAGTACGAAAAAAAAAACAGAAAAGAAAAACCTGATTGCGCTTGTTGAAGTAGTGGAACAAAGCTAAGTTCAGACTCATCTGAAAAATAATGGCAACGGCATATATAAGCGTCCAGAAGCATTCAGTTTCATCATAAAGTGAAGGACATGTATAAGAGACATTGATTATGCTCACTGCTGTGATCACCTGCAAATCAAAAAAATTGCCTTGCTGATGCAAGAAGATACCGTATTCTCTATAATTATTAGTGCTGGAGGATGGAGGTACCGGAGGGATTCCGGGCAGGATTTCTGGGAAAGAATCGGATTCCTGATCCGGTGGTGGCAAAAAACCGGAATCCGTACGGATACCGGATTTTTTAGGACATGCATAAGCATTTTATAAAAATAATTCCCCACATGTTCCACACATGATGCAACAGAAAAAAGTCTCGCTAACCCTTGCGGTCTCTTCTCAAACCTAGCACTTTAAACTTGTTTGATTCTTATATATGCTCTGTATTTTCCCTGTTTTTGCTGTCAAAGCTTTTTGAGAAAAAAAAGAAATTTTTTGAGAAACCTTTTTTTGGGCCCTATGGGGCCCGTATCGGAGGTGAGGTTGTGGGTGATGGTTGACAACATGTGATATTTGATTTTGCCGGCCTGATCTATATAGGATTCCAATCGGGTCTATGGAGAGTAACCTAATTTTGGAAACTGGTTGGGTGTTAAGGCTAGTGCTGGAGGATAGAAGTACCGGAGGGATTC
>BBSZ01014974.1:1823-15635 GCA_000981365.1 Subanguina moxae | reverse complement strand
GGGGGGGGGTGGAGGATGAGAGCAGAGTGATATTTTTTTGGGAGGGGGTTATAATTCCGTAGAGTCAGTCTCTCGTTCAGTTTGTGGATTTCGAGCCCATGAGAAATGTGTGAGTAAAGTCAAACGTGCATGTGTAAGTCTCAAGATTTCCAAGAATCAACAACCTTTGAGCCTTGTGATTTGTCCTGAAACCAGTCTTTTGGTACAGAACTACGAATGTGCCGAGTGTTTTGCGCCCATAGGCTTTGGTTTGTCACTCTTTTGCTTAAACTCAATCGAAAAGTCGTTTTTAGACGAAGGTACAAACTATGAACCTCGGCTGTGTGACTACACTGGGAAATACTATTGCAGGTTTTTTATAAACTTCTTCTCTTTTGTGCTAACATTACACTCAATTATTAGAAAATGTCACTGGAACGATGAAATGGTGATCCCAGCAAGACTGGTTAGAAACTGGGATGTGGAGAAAAGATTTGTCTGTCGAGCCAGCAAACAGCTTTTGGTGAGCAACAATCGTTTTTGTTTAAAAATTGTTGGATTTTTAGGTGGCCTTAGAAAAGAAACCGATTATAGACTTGAGCAAAGAAAACTCTGCCCTCTTCAAATATGTAAATGCACTCAATAAATTGAGGTTTATCCAAACTTTTTTTTAAAATAAACCTGCATGCTATCTATTTAGGGAGTTGCGCTCTTCAATCTTGTTGATGAAGTGCTACTTAGTATGCTGCAGGGTGAGTTCCTCACAGCTTCAATTCTCATCGGCAACATACATGTTTTGCTTCCACTGCCATATCTTGGTTTAATCCGGTCGCTCTAGACTGCGATTCGCTTGTTAAAGAGGCATGCTCGTGTTTAGTATTGTGGAAATGTTCGGGTACATTTGGACATTTTCGGGCACATCGCCATAAACACTGCAGTACCAAAAATTTGGTTACAAAATTATAAAAGAATGTGTAGTCTGGTGCTCTTGGCAATACTTTCGCTGTATCGGCAGACACATGGCAGAATTTGTCTTAGGACAAAACTCCCTGCGACATAGCTTGTGGATGTTTCCATTGTAATTTTATCTAGGATCTGATGATTTTTGGGGTGGCCGTTGCGGCAGTGAGATTGAATAGGTTACAAACTGGACTCCTTATAAAACTGGATTGCATTATGATCATGTATGCATCTTTAAAATTTTGAAGTAACAAATGATGGGTACAGTCAACTCTCGATATAACGTCACTCGATATAACGACAACTCTCGATATAACGTCACTTTGTTTTACGCAAAATATTTTCAAATGTCTAATGCCTTGCAACAAATATTTAACGCAGTTTTACATTATATTTCTGCAGTTTAGTCGTCTTTGCAGCTGTCCCGAATGTATTTCCTGTTAATTTTAGTTAGCAATGAGCACTCCAAAAAAGCGAAGCGCCATTACACTAGACGTAAAAAAAGCAATCATCGAGGCCGCTGCCAAGAACAATAACAAGACGGATCTCGCAAGGCAGTTCAAGCCGAGGAGGCATACATCACTCGCCAAGAAGCTCAATCAGCAATGAACATTGTGAGCCGTTACGTGGAGAAGAACATTGCCGATCCTACCATTCTCAAGTGCAGCGACCAATTGGATGAGGCGTTTTATCAAGAGCGCAAGAAAAAAGAAAAGCAGAGTCAGTTAACCGATTTTTTCCCTGTCGTTGAATGAGTTGTTATTTGTTTGGAATAAAGTCGTGATCTTGGATTGTGATGTTTTTTGAGTGCATCTGATTGATCAGGTTTGTTGCTGCCATTCAAGGAACTTCCATTGTTAAGGAAATTCGATATAACGTCACCGTGTTGAATTTTTGGTCGGAACACTCTCGGTATAACGTCACCCCGATATAGCGTCACCCTCGATATAACGTCACCTTGAGCCGGTCCCGAGGGGTGACGTTATATCGAGAGTTGACTGTATTACTGTATTATACCTCCTTCCTCCAAAAAGTAATGGCTTTTCTAGGCTTATTGACCATATAAAGTGCATTTTTGACCATATTTAAATGGATGAAAGACTGTATAGGGAAGGGAATGACATGGTGCCAATTTTCTATTATTCAAGTTGATAAAAAAAGAGATTCGGTACAGCCAACTACAATTCTAGGATCAACTTTTCCTGAAAATTTCAGAAAGCTCGGAAAATGAGGATTCTTCAGCATCTAAACCACTACCAACACTTTGTAGAGAGTGACAACATGTATACAATAGATAACCTTGTTCAACTGGGTAAGCATTTTTATAACTACTAAAAATTTTTTTAAAGTACTGTAAGTCGTCCACTTTCAGCCCACGGAAAACTGCTGCATGATATAGAAAATATTGTAGATATCTTTAAAACACATATTACTATGCATTGTGAACTGTGCAAAGGTATATATTCTCGACCAACTGCCTTTACAGCGATATTTTTCTTAGGCAATGCCTTTATATGCGAGCTTTGTGATTTAAAAGAGGTAGATTTAAATAATTTCCATATTTTACTAACTCTATTTTTTTGCAGCCAATCTACCCCTTCAGCAAAAACGTGTCATTGTGCAAAGAATGTTATTGCGTGTTCCACCAAACCTGCTTCAAGAGATTCAGTAGAAGATGTAGCAGATGTGCTAGAAGAACTTCTCGGAAAGCTTCTATTGTTTTGGTAGAAGAAGAAGAAACCCAGCAATAAACATGAAACTTTTACATTCGCCCCACAAAATTTTATTTTAAATGCTTTTATTGGAAATGCCAAAAGTTTTTGAAAACAACAACGACAACAGTGAGATCCCTCGAAAATACTAAACTCAAAAGCAGGTACTATAAGATAGGACAGCAGAATTTCGACCGTCCCGCAACTTGTTGACTATATTTTTACAGGCAAAGTTGATAACAAGTTCTTCACAGAAGAAAATGCTTCATACAGTCGATTCTCGAATTAAGGGCAGCCCCAAAGTTTGACCACTTGCTGGGTTGGCCTCTCTTATACCCCAATTTTCGATATCTTTCAACACTTCTAATATTGATCTCGCTAAGGTAAACCAATTGCAAGGACCCTGAGTCTGCGCTTTTTTTTTTTTTTGATAAATTTGTGCACTTTCACCGTTATAAATGACGACCCTCGATTTAAGGACAGCAGCTTTAAAAACGTAAAAATATTAACGGTAGAATTGTAAAGACTTGTCAGAACAAATTGAAAATTCAGAGTCCTTATGCTTGTTTTGCCTGAAGGAGATCGTATCAGAAACGTGAAAAGGCATCAAAAACTAGGACATAAAATAGGCCAACCCAGCGCGTGTCGAAGTTTGGGTTGTATTTAAATCAAGGATCGACCGTAAGTGTATTATGGAAATTGCACAGATCATTTCAAGATGACCTAGTGAACTTTATTTGACTTAGAAGCAGTGGCAGCAACTCTCCAACATGTTTAACCTAAAAAAGTTTGCAAAAGTAAATAATATTAGAATATTTTTTGGCAACAATACCAAGAGATCAGCGTGCGGATCGAGTTCGTGCTTGTCGCCAATACCAGAAAGCACACCAATGTTCGCTCCGAGCTTTGCAGATCTGCCCATTCCCATATCTGCTAGGGTATCACCAACCATTAGAGCATCCTTAAAAATTAGTAAAGCAATTTTATCAAGCGCATTTTTTGAATCAAGAATATCAGTATAGTGAAAAAATTGTTTTGGTGGAATAAAGAAATTCTCTGAGAGACACTCACTTGAGGACTCACACCCAAAGCAGCACAAATAGAAATAGCGTTATGCGGACTTGGTTTCGGCTGAGAATTGGTATCATCGCCACACATCACACAATCTACAAATTGCTCCAAGCCAAGACTTCTCAGCGCATTCATTGTTCCATCCCTTAATAAATATAAGGTAAATAGAAGTACAACTAAACCCTAACAATTCCTACAAAGCAGTCCCTTGAAAATTCCGTCTATTGAGTTTTAAATGAACTGCTTAATGACAAACAGCATAGTTAACCCCATTACAAAAATTCGGGCAAAGACTGGATATTTACCGACTATCTGCGGTGCAGATGGCAATTTTAATGTTGTGTTCCTTCATCTGTTTGAATAAAGTCTGCAAGTCATGTATTTCCTTCAAAGTTTCCGGCGAACTTGTGTTACAGTCATGAACACACAATTCCACAATTTGCTGTGCTGTTTTAGTGTCAATTTTGTGTTCGACAAGAAGGTCTACTATGCTTTTCCTAATTTGGAACATCGTTCCTTCAGCAAGAAGACCGGCTTTTACCTAAAAAGATCAAAAAATTTAATGGTGATAACGAAAAAAGAAAATCCCGCCTTTTGCTCTACCGGACAGAAACCAAGCAGCTTGTAGACTTCGCTGCTGATATCTAATTTGGATGCGATAGCCAGCCTTTGAACAATCGACTTGGTCCAAGGAACCCACCTAAAAGAAAAATTAATATTCTTTTCCTCTAAATTTTTGCTTACATTGAATGAAAGCAAATAAGAGTGCCGTCTTTATCGAAAATTACCAAAGAAACTTTTTTTTCATCCCGTTTGGCCTTTCTTGATACGCTTTCAAACAAATTCGAAGATTGAGAAGTAAAGTTCGAATCAGTCCACACGGAGTTGTTGTACGAAGTATCAGGACATCGTTCTCCACAACTAGAAGGAGCGCTTAATTGAAAGGAGGTGGAAATTCTCGCCACTGGAGGTAATCCTAAATAAGCATTTTTTGCAGCAAAAACTAACTTTTTTGAGCTTGGACTAAATATTCAAAAACTAAGTGTTACCATGTTTTTCTCCCACTTGTTTCAAACACCGCCGACCAAGAGGAGAAGTCAAACGCCAAAGAGACATTCTAGAAGAAGCTAAAAATAAAAAAGACGAGACTAAAATAATTTACTAATCAATCATAAAATAATTTGAATGGTGAGATCTATGGGGCATACCCCTCCATCAGCTCAAGCCTATTTATAAAGTAGACAACAGGAAAGCCAGTAAGGCATAAAAGACACGCCTAGTTTTCTGTTTATGCTGTTGCTAGTGTAGAAATGGAAAATTCCTCGTTGGAAATAAATGGTGGGGGATTCCCTGACAGACTCTGCCTTTTCTGTTTCCCACACTCTATTTCCTTTCTTCTCTACTAAATAAGCATAGAGCAAAAAAAAAAAAGAGTGGGCAGCCTATTTCAATAAGTAGTATGCATTACAGCAGATGATGATGAGATGAAAAAAATTCCGAAAAAAAATTTAAAAATCTATTAGAAAATAGCATAACAATTTTAATTTAAAAACATGGTACTTTTCCCAGCGGCTGTACACCATAGTTTATGCGAAAATTTGTTACGGGGTACATTTGTTGCGCGGTCATTTTGTTACGCCACAAAAATTTACATACCGTATTTTCTCTAATAAGGCCCCACCTTCTTTGATTTAAAATTGTGTTCTTGGCATTCTGTTTTTCTCTCAACTTTTCTGTATGACTCTCAGGCGATTTACCAGCCAAATTTTAGCTTATATTCTCAGCTTCAATTTGGTTGGTAAATCGCCTGAGAGTTATATGAAAAAGTTTAACCAAAAACAGAATGCCAAGAACACGATTTTAAATCAAGGGGGTGGGGTTTTATTAAAGAAAATACGGTACAGACGCGTCTCGATTTAGTGTAGGCGCTGGGGACCGGAAAAAATATGAACTAAATCGAGACTACACTAAATCGAGTGTATGGTTTAAGCTATTTTAGTGCATACCAACCAAACCTGAATAAAATATACACTAAATCAAGATATACACTAAATCGAGACTCTCCATGGCACTAAAATTAGTAAATCATCGTTATTACACAGTTTAGAAATTGGTCAGGCTGAGAGTGCGGTCTCGTGGTGTAGTGGTTATCACATCTGTCTAACACACAGAAGGTCGGCGGTTCGATCCCGCCCGAGATCATTTTTGATTTATAGACAAAGATTTTATTAACAAGACATAGGACACTTCGCGGCGATTTTATTTTCATCCTTTTGTTGGTAAGTTAATAGGTAAACCGCAGCATGTTTTAGTTACTGGAGCTAGACAAAAAGAGACTTCAAATGCATTTATGGTCGACAGTCTTGCTCGGATTCATCTCGCAGGTATGTGTGTGCGCGCATCTCCAACCCTTCAAGCCCCCTACGCCCCCTACGGGGAAAAAACTAAAAGACACATAAAAATCAACAGGGGGGACCAAGTGTCTACCCATTCCAACCCAATCTCCATAGCAGGCGCCTCTAGATCCCAAAGTATTAAGATACTATATACTCGGATGAGCTTAAACATCACGGAATGTATTCAAATTGTGCGCTTGGAGCAGGCCTTCGACTCGATGTAAGGCCAGGCGAATTCCAGCACATTAGATATGTTAATATTCACTTGGTGTAATTTTTTTCTTATTTTTAGGCTTTCCTGTACCAATGAGGGCACTTTAAAGAAGGTTTGACTAGGGTGAATTACCGCTTTATAGGCCATATTTTCAGTTTTTGTAATTTTGCTCGAACGACAGGTCGACATGCATATATCATCGTTAAAATACTCTAATTAATACAGAAGAGAGAAAAAAAACCTATAAATATAAAAAAGAAATCGAGTGGGTATCTGCATTTACCAAGTGCGAGTCTACTTGGTTGCGCTAATTTTTGGCTGGTATTGGTGTGAGACACTCCGTGAGTCATTAAACCAAAATGAAGCAAGGAGTACGCTGGTTCGCGGCCAATCACAGCTGCTGATTCACCGTGCAACAACCAAACCAAGTGTGTGTCCACATTGTATGATTTTTTAAACTTCTACAAATCATTTTAATATACTAATTGAGGATTGGAGTTAAATCATTGGACATACAGTCAAACCTCGGTAAACTCAGATGGTGCAATTTAGATTTTTAGGTTTTTAAACAGCTTAAAAATTTAAAGTGTCTGACGTGTGGTCTCGTGGTGTAGTGGTTATCACATCTGTCTAACACACAGAAGGTCGGCGGTTCGATCCCGCCCGAGATCATTTTTGCTTTTTATTTTGTGCTTTAGATAAACTTTTTATAAACAATTCGTACATTGTCGACGTATGCACCCAAGTTCACGACCCCATGTTCAACACTTCCCCCTAAGTTCAGCATTCCCTTAAGGGGCAAAAGTCATTCGCAACAAAATTAACTCGTAATTTGAATTGGTTCTAGGCGAATTCATCCACAGTCAATTTACCCATACGGATCAGCCAAGAAGTTGTACCTTGATCATTTTTCGCCTAATCTTCTC
This sequence comes from Subanguina moxae, assembly GCA_000981365.1. Classification (NCBI taxonomy): domain Eukaryota; kingdom Metazoa; phylum Nematoda; class Chromadorea; order Rhabditida; family Anguinidae; genus Subanguina; species Subanguina moxae. The sequence goes on along the minus strand of BBSZ01014974.1, from coordinate 8,377 downwards.
CCTACCATATAAAAATATTGTGTGAAACATCGCGTGAACCACTATGCCTAAATGAAGCACGTTGCACTGGTTTACGGCTAACCTAAGCTGCTAACTTTTTGTCGTAGGCAAATTTTTGGGGCGAAAACGCGTTAAAACCAACTCGGCCGTCTACCAGCAAAGCATCTAGAGGGACGTTTTGAATCCGCGCCAAGAGTTTATCTATAAAAGCAAAACAAAAAGCAAGAATGATCTCGGGCGGGATCGAACCGCCGACCTTCTGTGTGTTAGACAGATGTGATAACCACTACACCACGAGACCACATGCGGGATTGCACAAATGTCTAGCCTGTGTAACAACCTAAAACTAGATTGAACCATTTTAAGAGCTGAGTTTAAAACAGGCAACAGCCAAAATGCTAACAAAAGATTTATTTCCTTACACAAAAGTAATACCATTTATTTAGGAAAGTTTAATGTATCTGGTCTGCAAGCAGTAAAAACAAGTAAGCTTTTCTTTGGTGTAAAGCCTCCCTCTTGAATAGACCATTATTGAAAGTTAACTTGAACAGATGCCCGCCATTTGTTTAGTGGCATTTGGGCGTTGGTATTTTGTCCTACCACCTTTTAGATTTACTTTTAGCATTAGTGTCGGAATATAAAACAGTGTTTCAAGTGGCTTTATTTAAGAAAAACAGATGAACAACTATTAATTTATATGTAAACCGGCTAACCCGTAAATAGTAAATTATAATGAATAGACACAAGGGTAAGAACAGCATAGAATAACCGGTTGTTTTTCTTATTAATTTTATTTATCTTCCTCTTTACTGACTTCAATAAAAATTACTATAAAGAAGTGGATTTTACTTGGCAAGAATATTCATTTCTTTCATACTTGATTTAGCACTAGACTCTAGGAAAACAAAAACAGGATAAGGCGAAACAGCATTGCAGCTAAATATGTTAGAATAACAAGCAAACGAAACACTTCTCTAAGGAGATTGCGGATAGAAAGTAGAGTGGGATACAGGCTAATATGCTAGTTGCTTGTATTTTTGTAAAAATTTGTGACCACTGAACAGCAAATCTGATCTGCCTGAGCAAAAAAAAAAAGTTTTGAACGATTCTTTGACAGGAATGACTTAGAGCGAGTCTTTTGGCTTCTTTAAACACTGTAATGTGTTAAACAGAGCACACCTGGTCCACGACAAACGTATGCTGACCTATCCTAAGATTAAGTTGTATGCAAAAGAATACTTATTATTAGATATTACTCATTATAGGTATTACCGTATTTCCTCTAATATACCCCCCCCCCCCTAATTCGAAATAGTGTTTTTGGCATTTTATTATATATTAGAGGAAATACGGTACTTATGATATTACTTGAGGTCTAAAAACACTCTAATAACCTGATTTGGCTTGGGAAAGGTAAGGAAATAATTTAGAAAAAGTCAATTGTTGGTTAAAAAGAAACTTTTTTCAAGAATGACCGTCTCTCTAAAGCAAGAAAGACTGGCCTACTAAATAGCGTACAGTCGCCTCTCGATATAACGAACCCCTAATTTAAAAAAAATGTGTTTGTGGCATTGTATTTTTGACGTATGTTTTGCTGGTGTCTTCTGGACATGTTATATACCAAAATGTAGCCTAGAATCTAATATCGGGGGTTCGTTATATCGAGGTTTGACTGTATAACATGTTTAGGAGCCGCTAACAAAATACAAGTCAAAAACAAAATGCCACAAGCACACTTTTTTGAAATTAGGGGAGTGGTTTATTAGAGGAACTACGATGTTTTTAATATTTATTTCAACAATTTATTTTAATCGTTTCATTTGCCTATTAGCTTTTAGAGTCATCTGACCAATTTCCTGCCTACAGTCGAACCTCGTTAAACTGGCACCCCTAATTCAAAAAAATGTGTTTGTGGCATTGTGTTTTTGACCTATGTTTTGCTGGTGTCTTCTGGGCATGTTATATACCAAAATTTAGCTTAGATTCTAGGCTACGTTTTGGTATATAACATGCCCAGAAGACACCAGCAAAACATAGGTCAAAAACACAATGCCACAAACACATTTTTTTGAATTAGGGGTGCCAGTTTAACGAGGTTCGACTGTACCAGTCAAAAGCTCCTAAGTAGTTAACTAAGCAGCCGTCTAACCGGTCAAATGACTGATCAGTTGGCTGTTTACAACCAGTTTTTTTCACAATTTTTACAATAAGTTGTAAGCAACCGCATTACCTTTCTAAAAAGCATATTGCCAAAATAAACAATCTAAGAAGTTAAAGGAGAAGACGAACTAGTTTTCAGAACAATGAATATGATTGTTCTGAAGTTCTTATGCCGAATTACAGTTTCCCGCTGTTGATAATCATTAGTGTGTCTCTTTTGTCACCGTTTTTTGGCTATTTCTGGCAAAATCAGCTCAGGCTCTGGTTTAATTTTGTTGAGTGAGAGGTCGGAGAGGGTTCGTGGCAGGTCGCAATCCTCGTCCGCTTTACCGCACTCCAGACAATGTTCCACGAAGGGAGGATGGATGCGGCACTTCTCCAAGGGTGACTCAATAGACCTAATAAGAAATAAATTATTACAATTATGGTTTTTACAAAATTTTTCATACGTTTGACCACGAGTGACCAGAGTGCTCAAAGTCGGATCATTTTCTCCCACGGGTGAGACAGCACTCATTTTCACAGCGGTGGATCGCTTGCGAGGTGGTGAACTACTGCTAGACGTGGATGGCTGCATTTCCCTGAGATTATTGTTGCGCCAATCAGATATGTCACACTCCATGCTAGAGTTTAGATCTAAAAAGGATGCCATTTGGATCCGGAAAAATATCTTAGTTTAATCGAGATTCTTTTATAGATTCTTGTTTCATTTTTGAGTTTTTGTTTTGAGTGGTTTAAATTGATCTCATTGTGTTGCCTAAAATATTTGCGTTATGATACAAGAAAAGGTCGAAAATTAAGTGAGCACCCTCTAATAAGCGGTCCTCCTAGCGAAGGATCAAAAATAAGTGATCATGCCCGCTTAATAGAGTAAACACGGTAAGTTGTTTTTAGGTACAGTCGAACCTCGTTAAACTGGCACCCCTAATTCAAAAAAATGTGTTTGTGGCATTGTGTTTTTGACCTATGTTTTGCTGGTGTCTTCTGGGCATGTTATATACCAAAATTTAGCTTAGATTCTAGGCTACGTTTTGGTATATAACATGCCCACAACACACCAGCAAAACATAGGTCAAAAACACAATGCCACAAACACACTTTTTTGAATTAGGGATGCCAGTTTAACGAGGTTCAACTGTAAATGGTTTTTAAATTCCCGTATTTCCTCTAATAGCTCCCTCCCCTCCTCATTCAAAATCGTGTTTTTGGCATTGTGTTTTTGACCCAATTTTTCCAGGTGTCTCTCAGGCAGCTTACCACCCAAATTGTAGCCAAGACAATAAGCTACAAGTTAAGTAGTAAGTTGCCTGAGAGACACCTGGAAAAAGTGGGTCAAAAACACGATTTTGAATTAGGGGGGGGGGAGCTATTAGAGGAAATACGGTACTTGGATTAAGAAGACTACAGAAATTTAATAAAAATTATTTACCGTAAATGTTCTAATGGAGCCCCCCTCTCTAATAGAGCCCCCTTTTAGAAGGTGAATGAAAAATAGAGCTCTCCTCTCTAACAAAGCTCCCCCCCCCCCTCTCAAAAATTTTTTAAAATCGAAACTAATTTTTTTGTCTACACATTTTGTCTACGTCATGTGGAACGTTCCCTTCACGGCCAAGATTCAAGAGCTTAATGATGCGGACAAGGAATGGACTGCCAATGGAAACCCGCGAAACATATCAATGAACATCTGGCTGGAGTGGATCTGGCAGGTCTGGGATGCCCTGCCAAAAGGTATGATCGCCAAATCGTTTAGGGCTTAGCCCATTGTGTATTTGCTTTGGTCTTTCTAATCTCAACATTTCAGACTGTAGCATTACCAACGCACTTTTTATCTCCGAAGGTTGGAAAATAAAGCCGCCGGGGGCTCTATTAGAACATTTACGGTATTGTGGTTTTCTTTCTTGCTTTCTTGCAAACGCGACTGCTTACTGTGAGGACTGCTTTCAGAGTCGAAGAGCACGTTTTCTCCAGCTTCTTGTCCACTTCTTGAATGCTTCTTCCCTCTGAACTTTTTGGGTCCACTGGCCAAAGATGAAGGTATTTTGCCGTAGCTTCCACGCCTCCCATTTTTAGCTTTGTTTTGTTTGGCAATATCGTAGACCTAAATACTAAGAAGATTGAATTTTGTTTTATTTGTTTGGAAAGCTCTTTTTATATTTTTTTTACGGCTCAAATTGAAATCACCCCTCAAATTGCTTAAACTTAATTATCTCGGCTGTTTTACAACACATTTTTCTAATTTTTTTTCCAGTGTGTAGCCCTCTTTTCTGCTCTTTTTAATGCAGCATCAATTGACTCAATGTTGTTGAAAAAAACAGGAGAAAAAGGTATTCGAATGTAGCAAAAGATCATCCCATAAAAGATCTTTTTCACTAACTTCTTCCAGCAACGTTGAGTCAACTGATACTGTATTAGAAAGAACAAATCCTGGGCTACACATTGCAAAAAAAAATTAGACTGACAATTCGCAAATACAGAGAAGTGGGGACGGGCGTGAGGTAGTATTTAAGAGAATACAGTCGAACCTCGTTAAACTGGCACCCCTAATTCAAAAAAATGTGTTTGTGGCATTGTGTTTTTGACCTATGTTTTGCTGGTGTCTTCTGGGCATGTTATATACCAAAACGTAGCCTAGAATCTTAGCTAAATTTTGATATGCAAGATGCTCAGAAGACACCAGCAAAACATAGGTCAAAAACACAATGCCACAAACACATTTTTTTGAATTAGGGATGCCAGTTTAACGAGGTTTGACTGTACAATTATAGCTGTATATAGTAACCTTGCAAAAGTCCGACCCCTAACTCGGTTTGCCCGATTTTTTACTCCAAAGGGCTGAAAAATTATAAACCCGATCTATAATTAGAGAGAATACGTATGAAGGGTATATTAAGTTTCGAGTGTACATTTGTTTTAGCTAGGTTAAAACAGCTAACCCCTTCACCATGATGTGTTTTGATGTGTTTGCGTAGACTGGAGGGGTCTGTGTAGCCTTTGTCACACAATTCCACTGGACATTGATACCCCTTCTGAATATGTTATGCTTAATTTAGTAAAATATAAATTTATTCAAGTCAACCTCATCCGTATGCGTTCTGTTCTGATGTTTTGCCCTGTCGGAAGCGTTGCTGAAAGCCTTGGGACATTTATTGCCTTCCGCATCTGTATAGTTGCAGGCATATGGCTTCAACTTGTTGTGAGTCCGAATGTGTGTTTTGAGATTTTCCAGGCGGGAATAGCTCTTTGTGCAGTTTTCAAACTGAAATGCACCATAAAACTAATTTTAGTAATACCTTCTGCGCTTTGTAAAGTCTTTCAAATTTGCTGGAAAACTTTATTTGGCCCTACTAGGATATGCTCCGCCCCTTCCCCAAATCAATTTTTTGTGTCTAAAAACCATGTTTATGTATAATTTATGCCAAAAAAAAACAAACAAAAAGGCTATTTTAAAGGGCTTGAGAGCTGTATTGAGAGAAGTAGGGAAAAGAATAGGGCCACTTTGTAAAAAAAGACTACTCAATCATTTTCTATTGGGAAGAAGGGGTGTATAAGGGAGGGCAAGGGACAAGGAAGTGGCCACTCTGCAGGAAAAGGAAAACCTTGAACATAGCTTCCCTTACATGGACCTATTGCATGAAAAAACTCTGGTATACATGATATTTTCATCTATCCAGAGCTATTTTCGAGTGATTTATGTCTCAGGTATACATGTATTCTCAACCCCTTAGGGCTTGGAGTTGAGAATACATGTATACGCTAGTAGCCTCCTTTATTTTTATCTATTCTTGTAGAAGTGGCTACTTTTAACCACTAAATAGGTTGTGCAAAACCAAAACTCACGTGGCAAACATGTGGCTTGTGTTTAGTGTGCCGCCTTACATGTAAATGGAGCATGTATTGGGCAGAGAAAGGCTCCTTTCGGTCGCAGTCCTCTCTCCAGCGACAGAAGAAGTCACCCTGAATGGTGATGTGTTCAGTGACATGGGCCACCAAGTCCTCGTGCTTCTTGAAGCTCAAGCTGCACTCCCCCCACATGCACTGACTAAGGATTTCCTGCTCTAAAAGAGAGGGGGAACACTGAGTAAGCTGCTGTTCTGGCTCCGAGTTCATCGTGGATGATGAAGCCACTGACAAGGAACGAGGGGGTTGGGCTGTGCAGCATGTTTGCGTTTTTTTAATGGTTTTTGATTGGCACTTTCTGAAAGAGTAAAACACCTTCATTCAGTCTACGCTAAAAAAATAATTTGAGTGACAGGATGGGGGGAGGTGTAACCGAGTAGCCAAAAGCCAAAATTTCATTGCGGCGAAAGGGGGGCTGGCAGCATCGTAAATTTATACAGTCGAACCTCGTTAAACTGGCACCCCTAATTCAAAAAAATGTGTTTGTGGCATTGTGT
>BBSZ01014970.1:0-14069 GCA_000981365.1 Subanguina moxae | reverse complement strand
CCGCCCCGCGCACATCACTAATCCTAATATAGTATTTGGCATGTGTCCGTCACGCTTTTTGAATTGGCGCCAAAACAAAATTTTTGCTTTTAAAGTCCAAAGTTCCGTGCCGAACTAAATAACTAAGCATATTAATAAGTTTGAAAAGATGTGCAAAAACTTTAACTAGTTATTCTTTCACACACAAACATGCACATAATACAAAAAAGTCTAGCGTTTCATTTCATTTATTTGGTTCACATCAATTGTTACAATATCTTTAGGACAGATTAATGACTGGAATTCGAGCTTTTGAATAAAATAAAACAATATCGACGGCATCAAAACATAAACTAGTCATGAAGATGAGATTGAAATGCTCACTCTCCCCCTCTCCCGAAATTGCTAGATTTGAATCCAAAAAATTTTAATAACCTCAATTCTAATTCCTTCCAGTGCAATTCTTTCCAGTGACCCCAGTTCTCCAACACTGACATAAACTACATAGGGAAGAAATTAAATGAACTAGACGGAGAAGAAGCAGTTTGTGAAGGAAAACGCAGAAACGTCTGGTAGAAGAAAGGATTAATAGTGGCACCAGCATAGCCAGTGGTGGTCGGACTGCTACCAAACAGGGCTGCTGCCATGGCTGTAGACATGGGAGGCGGAGTGGGTGGAAACAAGGAAGTGGAAGGCCGCTGTTGGTGAGGCGATTGGGTGGGCAGGGGTGGTGGTGTGGGTGAAGAAGCCGAACAGTTTGAGGAAGCTGTTGCTTTTGTCTAAATACAAATCAACTCCAATATTTGTGAAAATCTACAAATTTGATTCTATATATTTTTTTGAAGTCGTTCCTTCTTTGACAAATGTAAGTCTATCTACATGTCCGCAAATTTACGAGTTCACAATTCTTCGAGGTTCAAAAGGGTATGGCGAAAGTACAAACACACTTTAAAATGCAAAAGTCTCTCTTTAAAAATAATAACACCAAAAAACTAATAGCATCATAGGAAGGTACATGGTAAATTGCGGGTCGCCAAAATCGGGTCAGCCCATACAATCAATTATTATGTTCATTTTACTATTTTAAGTCAGCTTTTTGTGTTCAATCTTGCTAATCATAGTCGCTGGTCTATTTTTATAAAGTGATTCACCTATTTTTGGGACTTTAGTTCCATGATTACAAACAAGGGAAAGCCGTTCCATCCCATGATTTCGTCTCGGCTGTTTTTTGGTAGAGCTATGATTTTTTTGGCCACGGACAGCTGACTTGGTTTTCAAAATTTATTTTCATTTGTTTGACAGGGTTAAAATACCATCTTACGTAGTGCTTTTTAATTCTTTGAAAAAATCGAAAAAGAATCTATAAAAAGGTAATCCACCCTTGTCAAACCTTCTTTAGGCTCGAGAATTAGTACAGGAAAAATAATTTGAGAGTCTAAAAGTAAGAAAAACAATTTCACACCAAGTGGACATCAACTTGGTTTGGTTGGTGTATAGAGAAACCCCTAAACTTGTGGAGGTTCCCTGCAATACAAACCGAAACGGAGAAAAAAGACGGCTCAAGTGTAATAGAAAAAAGTTTTTGCATACAACTAAGCCTTAGGCTTAGGGTTGGCCAGCGTATGTTAGCCGTGAACAGAAGAGAGAAAACAAAGCTTTTGGAAAAATCAATAAAATATGACTGAGAATAAAGACTACCACCTTGCTGCGATTCCAAAAGCCCGGATGAATGTTCTGGCCCGATTCAACGAGGCGAGCAATTCCACGTCGATTTCATCCCATGCCTGTTGGAGAGCTGCATAAAGTTAAGCCAGACTTGCATACCGTTGACTGTTGAATTTCGCCTCCAAAATGGACCAAATTGCGTAATTGAGCGGATTGAGATCAGGACTGTACGGCGGACACTGACTAACATTGATGAAATTAGGTCAGCTGTCACGATATCATTGTTAATTCACACTAGCTTTGTGAGCAGGAGCCATAAGCTATATAATTCCCAACTTGTTCTCGTCCAAATCTTGTGGTTCTTATCTTATGCTTGTACGATGTTAGCCTCAGATCGTTCACGTTTCTTCCGCCACTTCTTTCGCCGATTCCTTCATCTTTAGCATGCTGATACTTTGACTTATTCGGAGTTTGGCGAATTCTGCTTTAGTCGACGCTTCATTCGAGGAGTTTTTGGTGTTCTTGTTCTCCTATTTCTTTTTATATAATCAAATGTGCCTAAATCTTGTTATAATTAATTTGAAGTGCTCGGTATCGAACAAAAATTTAAACTCAAATGTTATAAAATAGAACGAATCCCAAAATGGAAAAAAATAAAGTAACGGACGTTTAAAAATGGTCAAAATGTTTGAATCACCCTGTATTATACTGACCTCGATTTGTGTTCCATGAATTCTATCCTCATCTTCAATGCTTTTCGCCTGTTTGGGGGAAGAACTGCTCAGATTTAGTTGTTCTAAATAATTAAGTGGTATAAAAAATGAAAACATTCAATTATTTATTGGCTAACCTAACGCCAATTAAGCAGCTCATAGAATGCCTATTACGGATTAGCTCACAGACATAAGTGATTTATAAAGAGCAAGGAGGTGAGATTAGGCAAGCAAAAGGTTAATCAGGAGGATTAAACAGTTCCCAAAAGGTTGTTCACAATTATCTCAACTGTAAAATCTGGCTAATGTAGACTCTCCTGCATATTCCCAATGGTTCACACTTCAAGGTTCTATACTAGATGATATGTCCCCAAAATGAAAAGTATATCTTGGTGCCTCGGCCATTTTTTTATATATTTTCGCCTTGGAAGATCAACCAACTTATAGATGGTTAAATGACCGATGTAACCTTAATCACTTCAATCACCAAAAACTCTCTCCAAGGCTCTCCAAGGCATAAATATGCAAAAAAGTAGCTTGGGATAGCGAAAAAAACTTTTTCTTTCTTTGGACTCTTCATCTAGACACCTAGGGAGCTGCACAGTCTACCTACTGTAGACTCTCGTTCATATTTCTAATAGTTCACATTGGAAACACTTGAGGTGTTGAGGCTGGTAATTCTAGAATTGACTCTTTATAGTGCACAAAAGTGCAAGAAGTGGTTACTTGTGTGCTTACAGGTAATTCGAGACCCATCAACTAAAACTGTAAATGATTTGCCTCACACTTTTTGTGCTGTTTAACAGCTATTGGGATGTTGATGAGCAGGGCTAAAACAAACACATGACTATTAGAGCACAGGTGTGTGGGGTACTTTTGGCTAATCCTAAACAATTGAGGAGACATTGTTTTCATTATGGTAAAAGTTAATGAATTATGGGTTGACACGCTAGATGAAGACAAGAAACAATTGGGTTTTTGCAGATATAGCTGGTGCTGCTGCTGTATTTGCCTAGCTATTCACCTTGCTATTGTTAGTTCAATGCCCTATCTCGAGAAACCATCAGCAGCAGCTAATGTGTGGGGAGAAACAATAGCTGAGGAGTTTGGTTACATTCAACTTCTTCACTTGCTTTACAATGGACAAGATGTTGGTGTTTCGGTTAAATTGAATCACTTAGACCAAGCTAGAGTGCTCAAATATCCACAAACTATTTTTCTCTTTTTTGATTAGTGCTTATTTATGGTGAACAAATATATTAATCAGTAATATGAGAAGATTGACATTGTTGGTCACACCAATCAAACAAAGTTAGTTTTCTAGCCATAGAGGTAAGATGTTTGGTTGTTCCAAAGGTTCTGAGATAAAAAAAATTGAAATTATTTCTTAATAACAACTTTAATTGCTTTAAGCAAGTGTTGTATACCGAATTGTAGCTCAGTCAAAGGGCTTTCAACTAAAAAATGTGACTGTAGGTAAGATGGTCGCTGTTTCAAAATGTCAGTATGCCACCTTTTGATCACATCTCGGCAACCAAGTAGAATTTTAAAATTGCTTTCAGGCTGCTTGAGATTCTTGAGGACATTTTGACTGCTGGAGGGCATCAGAAAAAATACTTTCAAGAATGGGTACTTTTGCTTAAAAATATCAAAAACTTTGAAAAAAACCATGACCTTATGTACCTTCCTTTCCTTCCTTTTTTAGTATTTTTGTGGATCTGCTTGGTATTGACTGGAAATTTGCAAGAGTTGTGGTTTTTCGAGCTTTATTAAATCCTGAGGTATTTTTTTGATTTCTAAAGATCTTCTAAAAACCATCCATTGCAGCCAAAAGCCTGCTTGATGTCTTTTTCCTGCGAACCGATCAAAAAAACGTGGTTGAATTGGCAGGCCTTTTGGCTGAACTACAAAGTGTGATACAAAGTGGTGTAAAACACTGCCTTTGCCTAAAACAATTAATTATGTCAGTAAAAAATGGTTGGCGCGGCTGCGGTATACTACAGACAAAGCTAGATTTATGATACACTGCCCCCAAATACATGTTATAAGTGCGTACATGACGCTATACTAGATGATTTTATTTTTCATTGACGAATCCTCGGGAAAAATATGCCCTGCCACTTAAGCATAGCTAACTTAAAATTTTTTTATTCGCTTCCAACCTGAGTTTGTAGCTGTCTTCTTTCTAGCTTTCGCCTCCAACCCAGAGACTGCTAAATCTTTTGCTGGATCAGAGCTGTCTTTGGATGTTGCTGCTAACTCACTACCACCCTTGTTTGCATTATTTCCTCGCATTGCACTGAGAATTTCGGAGGCACTGCCCAAGCCAAGAATTAATTCCAGATCTCGGGCCTCTTTCTCTTCCTGAAATGATATAATATACAAACGAAATAGCTGACAAACAGCAATAACCTGTGATTGTTGGCGACGCAAGGCTACTTGTGCTGCCATCACTAAAAAAAATGCCTACATCAGTTTGAACCAAACAAAAAAGGGAAAAAACCTCTTTGGCGCTCAGCAATCAGAGTGCATTTGGCGCAGAGACAATCCTTCCAACGGCACGATCTCTTGTGACCTATTAATTAGAAAGTATCTCATCTGCTCTATTACATCCTCTGGGGCCTTATTATTTGAGAGAATTGCGTTTATTTTTTTGTTTTTGGTAGAAAATGGTGATTAGTGGACCGAAACACACCTAACACATGTCTTAAAAGAGGGCTTGTAATCAAAAAAATATCGCAAGTCTAATAACTTATTTATAAAAAGATTCTTGGCTCGTGAAGCATGTTACTCGAAAGCTTAAATTTCCTAATAAAACCACATTTGCATAGGTTTTTTGAAAAGCTTGATATTTTGCAATAAGAGTTCGGTATTAATGTATTATACGCCCCCTCCTATCAGTTACAGGCACGCAACAATATATAAGGGTTTTCTAGGTAGCACCGAGTAAACGAGGCTCTTCAGGAGAAAAGACCCGGCAGAAGAAACCAAGTCATCCTTCTGCACTTTAACGCCAGACCCTATGTTGCAAAACTCGTCAAAACCACCATCAGGGAGCTCAATTGGGAGGTTCTTCAGCAGCCACCGTACTCCCCCGACCCTGCTCCAACAGATTACCACCTTTTCCGCTCCTTGGCCAACCACACGAGGGGGGTAACAAGGAGGAGGACCTTGAAAACTGGCTCAACAAGTTCTTCGATTTTAAACCTAGCGATTTCTGGCGAAAAGGCATTGACCAACTGGTCGAAAGGTGGAAGCAGGTCGTAAGCAACATTGGAGAATACATAATTGATTAAAGTGTTGCTATTTTTCATGAAAAAGTGCTCAATATTGAGTTGGTGCATAATTATCCGCGGTTTTTTACCAAAAAATGTGTCTGTGGCATTGTGTTTTTGACCTATGTTTTGCTCGTATTTTTATTTATGTTTTAGTTATGCTTTGAGTTTGCTGGTGTCTCCAGGACATGTTGTATACTAAAATGTAGCCTAGATTATAAGCTAAATTTTGGTATATAAATGCCCAGAAGACACCAGCAGAACATAGGTCAAAAACACAATGCCACAAAAACATTTTTTGGTAAAAAAGCGACATTAATTATTTGCCAACCCAATTGTTTTTCCAAAATATCCTCAGAAACCCGAAGCTGAAAACTCAATTTGGAAAAATCTAGTGCTTTTATTAAAAAATACTAAATCTTTTGAAAATACTTTAGCTGTCGTTTTATCGGTAAATTATGAGTTGTCACATTTTCGAGCTACATGTTTTACGAGCTGAGAACTTAAGAGTTTGCGGACATTATAAGAATAGAGAAATTCAGACCTTTAAGTGCCGAAACAGCTAAATCTATCATAATTGATAAAAGCAAAAAAATAAACATCTAAATTACCTCCATGATTGCGACACCGAGCACATTTGGGAGTTCTCTGGTTTCTTTCCGGTCGCAATCTCAATAATTTTTCCAGTTCTTCTCCACTAAATGTGGGCGCTAGTGTGGGTGTGGACAAGCTAACATTATCAGACAAATTCATGGGTTTTAAGCAAAACTGATAGTGGTAGGAAGTTGAGATGTGAGTCAAATGAAATACTCTTTCCACTCAGCTGTGTTGAGATTTGTGGCTCCACCCACTGCTTGTTTATTCAGCCAATCGCTACAATTTAAGTGCTAAGAAAGGGGCGTGTTCTAAAAGGGTTGAATGTAGCTGGCAAGCATTACTTTTGACCAAATATTTACAGAAAGAAGACTGACTTGTCAGAACAGACGCAATAGAAGTTTATACATATTACCATATTAAACTTACGGTTGTTGCAAATAACTTTCCGTTATTATGTTACTTTTTTGTTAGCAATGTCAATCAGCATCTACGGGAGAACTATTGGCTGGACTCCTTTAATCGCACAAAGCAATGAGATAGAACTTTGGACTGTGCAGAGGTATAATCGCCTCCTGCCTCCCCAATTTGTTTTTCCGAAAGTGTGTTTTGGGCTCTTATAAGTGACACACGGTAGATGTACCGTGTGTCTGAAAAGTTCGTGGACAATTGATTTGTGTGGCCCAGAACACGCTTTCGATTCGAGATACGGCCAGCCAAAGTAGTCGAGCACATTCCAGTCAGGAGAGAAATAAAGTTTTTATATCATTCGAAAGAGGAGAAAAAGGGCTTTCTAATGGTGCCAAACATTTATATTTATGCATTAATTATAAAGGAAAAACAAAGTCGTAAACTTTGTCCACGAACTTTTCAGACACACGGTATAAGAATTGTACGAAAGTGATTTAGGTACTGCTGAATTATACGCCCCCGATCGTTTATACCCCCCGCCCAAAAAAGTACTTAGTTTTCAAGATACATTGACCGTATAAGAAGCGTTTTTCACCATTTTTAAAGAGATGAAGGGCTGTATAGGGAGGGGAAGGGACAAGTAAGGGGCCTCTTTGTAAGGAGGGTCCATTCAGGAAAAGAGAAGATTTCGAACATAGCTTTGTCAACTGGGCTCTACCGCATAAAAAAACTCTGGCATGCATGCTATTTTCATGCATCCAGAGCTTCTTCTCGAGTAATTTTTCTCTCATGTATGGCTGTTTGCGCATCTAAACTCCAAGTGCCCGAGATCCTGCAAAGTATTTTTTCTCCATTAATATTTTCTCTGGATGGCGAAAAGTTTTCTGCATTGAATACAAGTCATTATTGTGCAAACAGAGAACATGTCCCCACTACACTTTTAACAACATCAAAATATATTTTTATTTACATTCCAAACACATTACTGCACTTCACATGAGGATGGTTTTGGTGCATCTCCCATTCAAAATGAATCAGCCGCCGGATTGGACACAGCGCCATGAGAAAAGCACACTTCTTAATCCAATCAACAAACATAAAAGTTGCACAAAAACTACCGTAAGAATTGGATAAACGAAAGGAAAAAGGTATGAAGTGTTGTTTCTTGTGGCTGGTTTACACTATTTATTTTTGATTAAATTTGTCTTTTTTTTTCAGTCTGAATGGCATATCATCCACCACTTGAATAGCCCTTCTTTTCGCCATCCAGCCACATGTCTTTAATTTAAACGGCTGTTATATTGCGTACTTGGCCAATTTTCTGGTTGACTTACTCTTCAAAAGTGTCTTACTAAAGCCATTATTACAGTAGTTAGATAAGCAAAGGATACGCTTGTTTTGCTTGCTAGAAAGAGCAGTTTTCAAGGCTTGCTAAAATCATTGGAATTAATTAAACTTTAGCTCGACTCCCTTATACCGTATCCTTACGCAACCATCTAAAATCATATTTTTTCAGCGTTTTAGCAGCCAAAACGTACAGAAAACATGTTTTAGGGTCAATGACCCTTTTTTATCGACTCGCAACCATTTGTTTTTAGAAAAACAATATTTTGGCCAAAAACTGACCTTTTGTCCTGAGACCCAAGATAAACCAAGTTTTTCCCAGTTTTTTACGATTTTTGCCGTATTTTTATTGCTGCAACTGGTCAAGAAAGTATTTAGATTTATATTTTATCAAGAAATAAAACATCACCACCATCTAAATCATATTTTTTGTAAGTTTCAAGTGATAAAATACCAAAGAAACATTATTTTAGGTGGTTTTGAGAATACACGTTACAATAAAGTTTAGACCCAACTTTTTTGCGCTTGCATCGCGGAGAGACAAACGCTAAACATAATCTTTCTTTTAGTCAAAGTTATTACAGTCGAACCTCGTTAAACTGGCACCCCTAATTCAAAAAAATGTGTTTGTGGCATTGTGTTTTTGACCTATGTTTTGCTGGTGTCTTCTGGGCATGTTATATACCAAAATTTAGCTTAGATTCTAGGCTACGTTTTGGTATATAACATGCCCAGAAGACACCAGCAAAACTTAGGTCAAAAACACAATGCCACAAACACATTTTTTTGAATTAGGGGTGCCAGTTTAACGAGGTTCGACTGTATATAAATTAAAAACTGTAATATAAAAACGGTAATTTATAGTATAAAAATTTAGCAACGTATTTTGAAAATAAATGATAAGTAAACAGAATTCCAAGAAATGTGTTGCAAACTAACTTCCGTAAAATGGCCGATGTTTTTTACTAACCCTGATTTGGTTTAAATATTTTACAGGTAAAACAAACTTAAAAATAAGTTATACATAATGAAAGATTTCGAAGTGTGAAAGAATGTATAATGACTTTTGCAAGTGAATGAAGATACAGAAACAACCTGGATAAACACTAACAACACAAATACATATATTTAAAATTCATTTCTTTGCGCCTTCCAGCTCCTCTTCTTTTTCGTCGATCCATTCGCTTATTTTCGCTCTTATCTAATAAATAAAGAACTATTTTTGTTAATTAAATGTTTTATACGCAGTATAATTTATCTAGTAAAGAACAACTTTTGCTTCGTTCACAACAAGGCGACAGTTACCAACGATTGACAGGCGCCATAGTGAGTGGCGACTTATTTTGAACAAACCTAGTTATTACAACCAATCGCTGGCCGCCACAGCCGATACCCATTAACAAGAAACTATTTTTTTAACTAGGGATGGCCATTGGACTATATTTGAGGTTGCGGTGCGGTTGAGGTTGCAGTCCGCACCCGTCCCTACTTTTAACATACTGTTTATTCAACTTTTACAAACAGTAAAAATTGTCAAAAAAACGTAAGAGAAATTCGATTATTCAATTCTGCCACTTAACTTCCCCTTTTTCATTTAAATGGTACTCCTAATTTTGCTGGAATTCTTATCTTTTCAGCGATTGGCTGTAGTGACTAACGACGGAGACAGTTATCTGAGGATTTGCTTAAAAACCAGGATTTTTGAGTGAGATCAGGACGAGGACTCCATTATCAGCCCAAAATACCAGCCCATGACCCTGTATGTTTATGTTCTATGTTTTCTGTATCATATTTTAAACTAAAAGGAATGAAAAAGAAGTAAAACATGTTTTTGAGAGCATATCGAATAAATCGTTTTACCCTATTTCTTTCTAATGAACCTTTAGAAGACTAATTTTCGAATCCTCTGAAAATGAGGATTTTTTTGATCTCAAGCTGTTTGTAAACTAAAACTTTAAATTGGTAGAGCCCATGGAATTAAGAAAAGGTATCAAAAAGTAACGCTAACTGGAGTGAGATGTTAAGTCTCAAGGTCGGCAGTTCGGCTTATTACAGAGGTAGGGGTTATTAAAGAAAATAAGGTATGCCACATTGAAGAATTCAAATTTCTCTTTCAAACTAAACAATAATTTATAATAAGACTTTTATCGAAACAAATTTGGACAAAAACTCACCGATCTCCTATCTTTTGTGCTAAATTTCTTCAAGCGCACCACAATCAAGCGAGCAAACAGCAAATCCTCGTCATTCACCTAACAATTGTCTAAAAATTAACAAATGAAAATGATAAAAGCCAACCCAATCAGTAGTTGTGAGCTCCTCTCTAACCTTGTTGTCTTTGGAAGAATTCATCCATTCAACGTTATCTAGTCCGGAGTTGGGCGATGTGAAGTTTTGGAACTGACTCATCAAGTTGAATTGACTGCTATCAAAAGACAGAGAGTTGGGAGCTCCAGCAAGTTTTGTGGAGTTGTTGCAGCTAGATAAGGTTTTCTTGAGCACTTTTAGGTGTTTGGCCATTGAATTGGAGTTGGCAGACTGGTGGGAGGACAAATTCCCCTGCTCCAAAAAACCTTCAGCTACAGTTGTGGAGGTGCAATTCTTGACTTTGACACCACCCCCACGGCGTACCTGGAGGGCGTGGAGGTTTAATATATTTTTTGCTTTGTGTAAAGCATTACCAGGTATGGAGGGTTGCGAGTCCTATTTCGAGTGCCATTAGCCTTGAGTGCCTTCAATTCGTCAGAAAGACTAAAATTATTGTTGTTGATGTGTGTGCAGGAACTGTAGGATTCACTCTTTGTTCTGTTGCTGATACAATCTGCTGAAAGTTCTGGGTTGACTAGTTTGTCGATGGGTTGGTCGTCGACGGCGCTGGATCTCCTCTACAAATTAAAGGTTTATGGAAAGAGAATTAAATCGTGATTGAATAATAATCGGAAATTTTTAAATTCCTTTTCTACATTATATTGTGTAGCATATGATTTAGAAGAAATTACCCATAGTTCCTCTGAAAAGCTCCCATAACTCCCATAAAAATAGAAAATTCAACCCCCGTTAATAAATACTCCTCGATAATAGATACCCTTGCGGCCAGTCTTAAAGAAGTATTTACCAACATTTTAAATGAACATTACAAAAATTTTGCATTCATCTCTCAGTTTTGATAAGCTCCGTCTTACACATAGAAACAACCAAAAAATAACCTAGTTCGGCTCAAAAACAACTTTATTTTAATGATTGTATACATTTGTAGAAGGAGGAGACTGGTGATCATCTGTTTGTTTGGATTGTTGGCCACCACCATCAGAAATGTTTTCTTCTTCGTCTTTTTCACAAAAACAGTCAGATGATCGTTTTTCGCTCGCAGATTGTAACAAGTTGGCTTGAAAGTTTTCCAATAAATTCTCATATCTCGCTGCTGACAGATTAGAGACTTTAGGCAATGAGGAGGCCGTTGGCAAGTGAGCATTGACATCCCCGTCATCTGAAGTAGAAGCAATAGCACTATCTGGAGAATATTCTGGCACGGTATTTTCTAAAAAAATCAACCTCAAAAATATTTATATACTTTTTTCCATTGGCATTAATCTCGGGATGCAGACACACCCCAATTGCTCAAATGAATCACAAAATCGCTCATAAACAATTATTCTTATCGTTGTAAAATAAACGCTGAAGTACACCTAAAGGATGCTTTTAGAGTGCGCAAAGCAATTTCCAAGTAAAAGACTTTTTGACCAGAAATTAATTTTGGTCGAACAAACTTGTTTAGAAATTCCTCTACACAACCTAAACATTTATCTTAGGTATGTTTTAGTGTTGAAAACGATGAAAAACGCATTCGTCTGGAGTTTATTTGGATAAATATATTGTACCTTCTATTCTACTACCTGAAGCATCTGAAGGAGGTCGCATATTCCCTGCCTTATTTTGCCCGAAAATGTTGGAAGTGACAGCCATCAAATTTTCCAACAGCACATTTGTAGACATGCTGCTCGGATATTGAAAGTCATGGAATTCTGAAACAATAAAAAGTAGTTTTAAGACAGAACATAAGGCCCACCAAGAGAGTCAACGGTTTCCGTTGGTTCAGGACTGATCTCGATGCCATCCAAAGAGCTGTTGAGTAGAGAAGATCCGCTAACATTTCTTCAAATTATAATTTTGTTAATTGAAATTTCAAAAGGGTAATCAACTTGGTGTCTTTTAAGTAAGGGTCCAGCCAAGCCAACTGAAATAAATGACACATGAAAGACGTTCAATGATTACTGCCACATTTCACTTTAACTACAGACCATTGTATTACTTTATGAGATTATTTTTCATGCATCAGGATCACCTCACACTATGACTCGCGAGTCATTGACTCATGACTCGCGGGAGTCTGGGGAGGACTTAACGCCTAACTCTAACTAAATTACGGCCAATTAGCATCAAAATTTCTAAAAAATACCCCAGAAGAATGCTCAGAAGGTGGATTGAAAAACTTCCATTATGATACTTCTTAGGCCAAATTTTTGTTTTTTTTCGGAAATCTTGCGGAGCTCAAGGATTGATTCCATATTTTAACAAAACAAAAGAGACTCTCATCAGTTACTGTGAAATGTGGCATTTGTCGGCATATAGACACTTGCGCAAAAAAATTGCAAAAAATTTATTTCGAATACTTTTTTGTAAAATATGGTGTACAGCCGCAAAATTTCGATCATCAAACGTAATTTTTATGCCAACAAAAGGTAAAAAATAAAGAATAACAATGTACACTCACTTTGTTAAAATAAATACAGTCGAGTCTCGATTTATTGTAGGCACTGGGGACTAGAAAAATATACACTAAATCGAGACTCGACTGTACACAAAAATTTTTGTACAAGTGTTCACATGCCAATCTATACCAAAAATCAAAAGCCTACCTTTTCAAAATAAGGCCATTTGGGGTGCATTCTGTTGCGCAAAGCCATCTTCAACTCTTTCCTGTACCTATCTCGCATCTGCAGCCATCTTTTCTTGGCAAATTCTCCTAAGAAATCAAATTACTAAAAATTATTTGAATAAAGAAGCAGAAATAGTGAACCTGTAATGGACTGGTCGATCCGGTTGGCTATAGTCCCCCAAATAACGTTCCTTTCGCCACTATCTGTGCAAACCCGATGCTGTAAAATACTTAATAAAAAGGAAAAAAAGGGGAGTAATCGTGGTAAAAATAACAAAATTTACCTGTTGATCATATAACTCTGGGTGACCTGCAAAAAGTAGGATATGGATAAGATTGCATTCAATTCTTTCAAATTGTGTGGTATATTTAAGTTTATTTTGGTGCAGTCTTCTTTAGGCTTAGTCACTCAAAATTTAATGCTTTTTCTTAGTTACAAGGGTTAAATGTCTCTAGTGTAAAAACCAGGGCTTTTTTACCTTGGTCCCCCTGTTGTTTTAGACCCTTCTAAGTATTTCTAATACGCTTTATTTTCACATATTTTGCCTTGGGAGACCAAGCTAGACAACCTTATACCGTATTCTCTCTAATAAAACGCCACCTACACCGTTTCACTTTAAGTTATGCTTCGTTATCTGAAAAAGAGAAGGTCTCAAGAAGAATCTTTAAGCAAAAAACCTGCAAACTGTTCGTACGCGAGAATGATTACGGGAAAGACTTCAAGGTTGGGTTATATAAGAGACATGCATTATTATGTCAAACCTTCTTGTGTTTTAGGCCAGCGAAGGATTGGTCGAAGGCAGTGTTTTCATAATTGACATGACATCTGACATTGACACTGGCGTCAGCTTGACACTGACATGACATTTAAAATGACACTGACACTGACATTTGGTGTCAGTGTCAGTGTCATTTTAAATGTCATGTCATTTTAAGTGTCAGTGTCATTTTAGATGTCAATATCATTTTAAGTGTCAGTTTATTTCAAAATATATTTGCAAAAATAATACAAGAAAACAATAAGGCTATAAGCAGTCGATACAAATTGAAAACATGACCCGAATGACACATAATATAACCGATACTTAAAATGACACTGACATTTTGAAATAAACTGACACTTAAAATGACACTGACAGTGACACTGACGTC
>BBSZ01014966.1:0-17332 GCA_000981365.1 Subanguina moxae | reverse complement strand
AACGGCGCGGGGCGGGGCGGGTTACCCGCGCGGGGCCCGCCCCGCGCACATCACTA
The DNA here is from genome assembly GCA_000981365.1 of Subanguina moxae. Classification (NCBI taxonomy): domain Eukaryota; kingdom Metazoa; phylum Nematoda; class Chromadorea; order Rhabditida; family Anguinidae; genus Subanguina; species Subanguina moxae. The sequence goes on along the minus strand of BBSZ01014966.1, from coordinate 17,276 downwards.
GTTTTGATATAAAGTGCGGGTTTGCGGGGCGGGTTTTAGAGGGTCAAAATCCAAGTGCGGGTTTGCGGGGCGGGTTGTGACATCGGTAAAAAATGCGGGGCGGGTTTGCGGGTACATAAAATTGCCAAAACGGCGCGGGGCGGGGCGGGGTACCCGCGCGGGGCCCGCCCCGCGCACATCACTAGTTTTGATATAAAATAAAGTAAACAAAAGTTTCATACCATTTTTCTAAGATGGGGTCTTTCTTGACTACAATCTCCTTGAACTGCTTTTTTACTTCCTCGTAAGTAAAAGAATTAACTTTTTCTGACAACTTTTTGTAGAGAGTTAGCTTGTCGTTAGTATAAGAATATTGATATTCGACAAGATATCGCAATAAGTCTTAAGAAAATTGGTTAGATACTATGCAAGAAATATTTTAAACTAGAGCTTAAATATATCGCATCGCAAATATCGATCGCTCGCAATAAATTTGAACCAAAAATATCGCATATCGCATCCCAAATTCCAAAAATATCGCATATCGCATCGCAAATTCCAAAAATATCGCAATGTCGTTCAATTTTTCGCTGATTTATTATTTTGTTTTGTCTATTTTTTTTTGTTTAGAATGAGTCTAATCTGGAAAGTTTTGCTTGAAACTGGCGGATGTCTCTTCACAAAGGTATCGCCAACGGAAGCAATGCAACGAGTGCAATCAAAAAATTCTAATGAAGAATCGCGGCCCAACCAATGTCAAGTCACATCTCCTCACTCATCCTCGATACCTAAAGCAATTGGAAGACTTGGAAAAAGCGCACGAAGCCAAGAAGGAGTCAATGCAGCAAGGAATGAAGATCAAGCTTGAATCCTGAAACGGCCGAACAACTCCTATTTTTGAATAAAAAGTTACCGGTGTTGAAATTTATGTATTAAAAAAAAATTTTTGATGTATAGATTTTGTTGAATAAATGCCCAAAGGAATATCACATATCGCAGCGATATATCGCTCACAAAATTCTCAAAATATCGCATATCGCATCGCAAGTCCTCTGAGGTCAAATATATCGCATCGCAATATCGCAAAAATACAAATGGCCAGCTCTAGTACCAAACACTTGGTGGGAAAGGGTGCATTTCATTATTAAAAATGAGGTTTACCATTTCGTACAAAAACCTCTGCCTCACCCAATATTATACCGAGGGGATTTTGTCACGTAGCGAACAAATCATGCCATAAGACATCAAAGGTCATATAATGCGCAACTTTTCGAATTCAAAAGAAGGTTTATTTTAAGACGTGTATTTAAGATGGTTTTAGGTCTCTCAATACACTCGTGACTTGCTGATTGATCGCTACGACTTTGAATATCGGGATCATATTGAAGTGAAAGGGGTGGATGGAGGCATGGACACTTATCTGGTAAAGCTTTCTCAAAATCTATTAAACGCAAATGTGATTAAGTAGATTTAGTTGGTTGGTCGCAAAGGAGAGCCTCCTCTCACTGTCCAGACGCCTAACTTCGACATTTAATGGCATCGAGTACGTATTGGAAAGGAATCTCTAGCTCTCTTTTGCAATGTTTAATTTGTATTTGTTGGAGTGTGTGTGTGTGTGTGCATACCTTTGAGAAAAAGACATATACGCTGTTAAGACAATCGTCTAGAAATATGTTATTCTTCAGTGCTTGTCCTCATTAGCTTGTTGTTTTCCAATATTTGACTAACTTGTATTGTACTAAGGAGCGAATATTTGGTATTTGAACGGCACTAATTCTGCTTCTTGTTATTTCTCATCTCTACAGATATTTTTTTCTCATTCTTCGGGCATTTATCTTCTCTTTTTTGTTTTGTTTCAAAAGTCCTGACGTTTAGGTATAAAAGTTAAGAAACAACTGCACTGACCTGCTTCGTTAGCCTAGGGTAGCTCTCCGATTTACAAAAGAAGTTGCGATTTAGGTATGGGTACTTCTGATCCAAAATTAATAAGTATGCTTAAAATGGACCCCAACCACAGTTTGTCTCTTAAGACGCATCCATACCCAATACATTTTTTAGGAAGTTGGATACAGTCAAATTTCCGGCTCTAGTCCGATGCAACCGCTACCTTCCTCCCTCCTCCTGTGTTTAACCTCTTATGAGTAATTAGTATGCGCTAAAAGTAATTTTAGATTTGTTTTCTGGCACTTCTTCGTCTTTTTTTATATTTTTTTGACTAAATTTTGACTTCTGCCCTGCGAGACCAAGGCACAATAGATGCACATAGACCTTGGACCCCAACCACAGCTTGTCTCTTAAGATCAGTCTAGTGCTAGCGTATATCAGCCAAATCTTATTCTGGTCAAAATATAATGGTTAGAAGAGTGGCTTTTAAAACACTAAAAAAAGGGGGATTGAAGTATATTCGAGCAGAGTCAAAGCTCTATTGAATGACTCCCGTGCAGACAGACCCTAGAGACCGTTATATAGAGGGGCTGTTTCATAGAGATGCCATCAAATAAAGGCTATTTCAACAAAATATATATTAAAATGGCTGCTCTATGGAGATTCTACTGTATGTAACATATGTCTCATGACTAAATAAAATTTTGGTTACAATCGCCCAAATAGGCCAAGAAAAACCAGTATTGGCCTATTTTTCTGCTCAATTGACAACCCTAATATAGGCTTAATTGGAACCAATTGGGTTGGGTAATAATTAACGATCGTTTTTTTTTGCGCGCGTTTATTTCCATATTAATATTCCTCACTATTTAGATGATTAAAAATACGTGTCGGTAGTCATACTCATATTCGTCATATTATGCTTTATCACTTCGAGAAAGGATGGACCGCAGCCCAGTCATTTCGCGATTTCAATGAACTCTTTGGTGAAGGATCCCTTGGCAATATCACTTAGCCAAAATTTTCGAATGGATTATGCCGGATTCGTCCCACCAGACGCACCACATGGCCTTCTTGCAATGAACGTCCTTTGGAATATCTTTTGGAGTCTGTCCAACTGTTACTTCACCAAAAAATTTCATTGAGATCGCGAAATCACTGGGCTGCAATCCATCCTTTTTCGAAGTGATAAAGCATAATATGACGAATATGAGTATGACTACCGACACGCATTTTTAATCAACTAAATGGTGAGGATATCGTATTTACTCTATTAAGCGGGCATGCCCGCTTATTTTTCGACCCTTTGCTAGGGGGTCCGCTTATTAGAGGGTGCGCGCTCATTAGAGGGTGCCGCTTAATTTTTGGCCTTTTCTCGTATCATAATTCAAATTTTATTGGGAAACACAATGAGATAGATCTCAAACGACTCAGGAAGAGCTGCAAATTCATTAGCTAGGATGCCCGCTTATTAGAGGCTGCCCGCTTAATAGAGTAAATACGGTAATTAATATGGAAAAAATCTAAACAAAACGCCAATAGCATGGAAATAAACGCGCGAAAATAAAACGATCGTTAATTGTTACTCAGCCCAATACAACCAAGCCAGTCATTACAAATCTAAAATCTTTTGAAATTCGGCTGCCCACCTTCCTCACGGCAATTATGGTCCCTTTTCAAAGTGGAATGTAAAATTATTTTATCGATTATTAGGGGCCCTTTTAAGTGCACGAGGACGAACTAAGACTGAGCTATGGCAATTGAATTTGTTGAGGTTGTTTCTGAAGCCGAAGGCGAATTCATCTAAGGTTTAGGTGCAGAACAGCTGGTATTATTTCGTTTTTCATATATTCTTGTCTTTGTTCTTGCCTTTTCCATGTTCTCCCCTCTCTTTCCCTCTACTCTAAACTTTTTTTTTCGTTGTTTTCTTTGTTGGTGTCAAATGTGCTCTCTTTTTTGCTAAAAGGCAAATTTTTTTTTTTAACACGAACAAGTGTGTTTTAAAAACCGTGCAGATGCTTTTATTTGCGTTGTTAAAGGCTATTCCAGGAAATTGCAATTATTCCTGACAAAATTTCTGTTTCTGAGTATTTAAGGCTTAATAAGTCTAATTACCCCATTATATACTTTCAGCTTTATATTGGGATTCTATTAGTAATATTAAATTTAGTCTTGCATTAAACAACTAGACGGCAACAGTCAATTTTTCAATAATTCAATCTTGTTTTTTTTTGCGTTGTTTTCGACGTTTTTTTTTCCTTCTTTTTGCTTAGTAAATGTGTTTTTGGCAAGTGTTGCTTTTGGTAAGAAGTCTTTTTGGTAAGAAAAGTCGTAACTTGGCAATAAATTTTTTGTCGAAACCGGTGTCTTAGTAAGGATGCTTTTAGCAAACTGATCTTTTGGTAGAAATTCATCTGGAAAAATGCTTTTTCGGTGTTTTTATAAAAGACATTACGGCTCTATATGTGTTCGGTGGACCGCCGAAAAAAATATGCCTTGGTCCCCCCTGTTGTTTTTTCATCACTTTTTTGGTCTTTTTTTGTCATTCGTTTTTTTTTTCGTTACTATATTTTTGTTCATATGGTTCTTTGCACTACATATTATTTTACGAGGGGACAAGTAAGAGGCCACTTTCTAAGGAGGGCTCAATCAAAAAAAAAGATCTTGAACATAGTTTTGTTAACTGGGGCCTACTGCATAGAGAAACTCTGGTATGCATACATGTTTTATGCATCCAGAGTCATTTTCGAGTGAATTATGTCTCAGGTATGTGTGTGCGCATCTCAACTCCAAGCCTCCAAGCCCCCTATAATATAATAGCGTAGGAGGCTTGAAGGGTTAGAGATGCGCGCACAGACTTACCTGCGAGATGAATCCGAGCAATACTCTTGACCATAAATGCATTTCAAGACTCTTCTTTGCGCAGCTCCAGTAACTAAAACATGGTGCTGTTTACCTACTAACTTAATCAAGATCTTTTTTTTTTTGATTGAGCCCTGCTTAGAAAGTGGCCCCTTACTTGTCTCCTCGTAAAATAATATGTAGTGCAATGAACCATATAAACAAAAAGATAGTAATAAAAAAAAACGAATGACAAAAAAAGACCAAAAAAGTGATGAAAAAACAACAGGGGGGACCAAGGCATATTTTTTTCGGCGGGCCACCGAACACATATAGAGCCTTTGCCTCTTTTGAAGGAAAAAGAATAGCCCAAAATTTACATTTTAACCGAAAAATTTGCCTTTTTGTTTTTTTTTTCTCTACACCGCTCTCTAAAATCGCTTTATCTATTACCCAGAGCATTAAAAATTATTATTTGCAAGTTATTTTCAGCAACTCATTTCTATAATCCCATAATTGGTGGTTGGCTTTAACTATGATATTGCACTTTGTAATTTAGTCATTTTTGCAACAAAAAAAAAGATGTTAGGATATTTGGAGAATTGTTTTTATGCTTGTCTTCAGTTCTTTTTGTGGTCTACTTCCTCATTGTTGGGCTTCAAAGAGGGGTGACTAACGGGAATGGGCTGTATATGCCCGCTGCTCAATCCCACTGATTGGGGGTGGTATAAAAAAGTATTATCCTTTGTTTAAATCTTTAATGCGAAGACATGAAAGTGAGTTTTAGGAAACTAGAAGTTCAAATATTCGAACTCGTCATACCCGACTTATGTGGTCTTTAGTTCTTTAAGACTGACAATGTGATTTTGAGGAAAATGGCTATTAAAAAAAAAATTCAAATCCTGTTTTCCCGCGATCTCGTCATTACATTGACAAGATCTCAGCAGATTTGGATTTCTTGGGCAATTTTACCCACTGACTGTTAAAATTGTAGACAAAATGTTGCAAAAGTTTATAATTATTAAAAAATAAAAAATTATTTAATAGTTTGTCTCGACATGAAATGGAATTTTCAAAAATGTTAATTTAGACGACTAATATGTGGCACTCAAAAGATCTAAAAGCACATAGAAATGTGCGAAAGTCTCCTTCACAAAGTTAGAACAAGTGTATCTAGTGGACATTTGATAGGATTAGGGTTAGTTTAAGGCTGATTTTTAGTTTATATTACATTAGAATAGCCCTAATCCCTAACCCTAATCCTTAACCTAACCCTAGCCTTAAACTATTGTGTTTACTCTAACAAGCGGGCATTTCTGACAAATGGGGTACTGACACCATACTCAAAAATGTAGCTGAGATTCAGGGCTATATTTTTGAGTATGGTGTCAGTACCCAATTGTCGGGTGGTTGGCCACCGACCGTGGTGACGAGAGAGGGGGGAGGATTAATAGAGGTCATACGGTACCCTAAAAAAACAAAAAATATACCCTGAGAAGACAGTACCCTAGGAGACAGTACCCTAGGAAGAGTATCCTGGAAAGACAGTACCCTGGAGAGACAGTACCCTCGACACTCAAAACAAACACGTAAAATGGATAGAAGGAATCAAACAGGAGAAAAAGCACATCTGTTGCAGAAATAAGTATATGTGATGCAAAAACAGATGTGATGCAAGGAAAAGTATTTGTCTTTGATATTTTCATTCCAAAAAATGGAAATTTATTAAAAAGGCAAAGACATATTAGCTCATTTGCAAGTCTTAAACACTGCCGATTCCTGGTAGTCATTAACTTGTGATCCACTTCTTTGATGTATGTATTTTAGGAAAAAAGTGGTTGCATCAGTAGACCAGTTGTGTAGTTTCCTGAGTATCTATTCAAGTACACTTAATTTATGTGCATGTGTTATACCTACATCAAGAACTAGTGCTCTCCATTGCTTTCTGCTTCCTTTGTTGTTTCGGCTTGCACCTTCTCTCTTTTTTTTTTTTTCAAATAAAATTGAGCCTCGTAGCTAGCATAAAACACTAAGTTTACCAAATAAAGACAAACGAAAACAGAGGATAGCTTGCCAAGCCATTGGTGAAATATAAAAACGAGAAGAAGTAATCAAAGGGTTAGCGCAAATTCTACTCTTGGTAAAAAACTTTACCTGTGTTTTAAGCTTAGACTCTCTGCCTATTATTTGTAAAAACAAAAGCTTTTTTTAATAAAAACTCTTTACTAGTCTATTATTAATGTAGGATACTCAGATATTTTGTCGTAAGACATTCTCAAAGAATATTCCGGATACATTCGAAAAGCAGACTCCTGCCCGAAATAGATGAAAAAGGGTATTTAACACAAGACAATATTTAACACAAGACAATCTTCGAAGGTAAACCGGATGGAGGGTTAATAGATTACCTGAGATACCGGTCTAGTAGGTTAGTAGCATTGGCTTCACCACTTTCGTAATTTCCTTGCTGCTTTTATAAATATAGTAACACATTTTGAAACAAATAAACAAAGATCTAACAATACCACATAAAAAAGGTTTTACCCCAAACAAACCTCAAGGGGGGCAATTAATTGTGGGGAAAATTTAACGCTGACCACAGATTAAAAGCACTTTACTCACGCTGTGAGAGGTAAATTTAACAACCGCACAAACCTCAGTCTAGACTATAAGAGCATGACAATATGCTCTTATAGTCTAGACTATAAGAGCATAGACAATGTTCAACATATTTTTATTTCAACAACGAGAGACATCACATAGAGACAATGAATTGATTCTAAGGATTGTACTCAATGGGCAAATTCTTACGACGCACCATTCCATCGCCCTGGAACCATTCGCGGCGGAACTGCTTGGCGGCTCCTTCAGGTGTGTTGGTCCACTCGACAGTGATGCGATCGTTCTGCGTGTCCTCGGAGGCGAAGTCAAACGAGTCGCAAGAGACAGCCATCAGAACGGACTCCTTCGGGTCGAGCACTCCACACGGAGGATCCACTCCCAGACGCCTCGAGTTCGTAGTCTTGATGGCCCAACCGATTCGACGACCGCCCGCATTTATGATCTGCAATGGGAGCAGATAAGTTAATAGAAAGAACAGAGAAAGCTAACCTTGATGTGGTAGGTGTGCTTGTCGTCGTAGGGAGCGTTGAAGACCACCTTGGAGTTCGGCTGAGTGCAGATGTCACCAGGAGGAACGGAAGTCATCTTCTGTTTCTTGAGCACACAAAGCAGAGAGCAAAGGAGAGCGACTGTTTACGAGCAAACCAAACAACCAAACTGATGCAGTAAGTAAGAACTTTCCGCTTATATAGTGCCTAAATTTTGAAATCAAAGCTTCAGGTTTTGTCTTGCAAAGAAACACCAAGACTTAATTTCGATTTGATTTGGAGTGACCGTTAAATTTCGTCCTTGTTTCATTGCATGGACAGATTAGCTGTAAAAGAAAAAGAAAACCGTCAAGAAGAAGGAAGGCGACAATGAAATAAGCGATGACAGCAAAATAGTGGTTAGCAAAAAGTAGGTTATGTGGTTATCTAAAAGGGTTAGAATCTGTTTCTTAATCCATTTTTTTTCTACTTTAGAGGGGTTGTAGGGCGCTTAATAGAGCAAGTTCGATGGCTAAATGTTAGGTTTTCATAAGTGCTCCGGTTCTGGTTTAAAGTTTCGATTCGCACTATTGTTTTTTATTTTTGTTTCTGCTTCTATGCACAACTCTGGTATATTCTATTACTTCTACACATTTTTTAGATGATTGATATTCATATTAATCATGTGCTGCTTTTTCTTTATAATTCAATGTGCTACAATAAGGATATTCTTTTATTTTACGACAATGCTAAGGCCTCACACCGCTCGACTTACTCAAAGAAAGCTCAAAGATCTTGGATGAGAAGTACTGCCTCATACTCCATACTCGCCAGATATTGCTTCATCAGACTATCATTTCTTACTATTCAGCACTTCCTGATCGAAAAAATTCTGCAGAAAAAGTTTATCGAGACCTTACTTGAGTTTAGAATAGGGCTTCGTTAGCGCATCTTGTTTTCGGATCTTGTGTTGGCCAAAAGGTTCCACTTGTTAGCGTATGATTAACCCACAATTAGCATATTATTGCATACCCTCGAGTGCATACAACCCTATGCCTAAGACAAGAGAACCCATCTATATGCAAATAAACCCTTTGCTACTCATCCAAAAAATTGCCATTTCCTCCCACATCTGAGGCAGTCTCTATTAAAAGATAACAATGGTAAAAGTAATAGGAAGAGCAAATAAAAGTCATATTCCTGCCTTCCAATACCCACTTACTCCATTTCCAAAAAAGTTCTTCTTTCTCCTCTTTTTTCAAGAAGACAACAAAGAGGAAGAAGTAGAAAAAGTTGATAATTTACCGTCGCACAGCCAGCTTCACAAGTGGTCTTTTTTTATTCCTATTGAGTTTAAAGAGGTCTCTAGGTAATATTTATTTTGTCGTATAAGATCACTTAGGCATTAATTCACCCTTCCAACCCCCACAGCTAATTGCCCTGCAGTTGAATGTGGGGGCTGTTATGAGTGGAAATGTGAGAAGGTTGGCTGGCAGCCATTAGCTAGTCGTTTATATCACCATCAACAATTGAATTTTTTTTGTTTGTTTGAATAATATAAGGCTGTTTTGGTATTAAAGCTGGCTGGAAACTATTTTTGCTGTGACTAATGACGCCAATTAGGAGCTTTTCTTTCGCTTTTTGTGTTTTTATCTACTACAAAGCCTTATTGGCAAATTCAAAGACATATGAAGAGAATTGAAAAATGCTATAACATAATTTCTAGCTCCCAATCATGTTGTTTTTTAATGGCTTGAATCGAAATCCTCCCTCAAATTACTCATTTATCCCCTTAAATTGCTTAAACTTGATTATCTCTGCTGTCTTACAACAAGTTTTTCTAATTTTTTTGTCCAGTATGTAGCCCTGGATCTGCTCTTTCTAATGCAGCATCAGTTGACTCAATGTTGTTAAAAAAAGTAGGAGAAAAAGTTATTTGAATGTAATAAAAAAAAGACCCGCAACAACTGGACAAAAAAAAATTCTGGACCAGTTTTGATTCGCCAAAAATTTATTTTAAATCACAAAATGGTCAATATTGCTATTTAAATTTGTTTCTTTTATGATCTTGGTATAAGATAATTCATTTACAGTCAAACCTGGATAAGCCAACACCCCTGAATTCAAAAAAATGTGTTTGTGGCATTGTTTTTTTGACCTGTTCTCTGCTGGTATCTTCTGGGCATGTTATATACCAAAATATAGCCTAGAATCTAAGCTAAATTTTGATATACAAGATGCCCAGAAGACACTAGCAGAGCATAGGTCAAAAACACAATGCCACAAACACATTTTTTGAATTTAGGGGTGTCGGCCTATCCAGGTTCGACTGTACTAAAAAATCAATGTTGCAGCGTCGGCACCAGACACCGGTGCCGATGCCTGGTTCCGGTGCCAAAGATTTTCAGGTCGGTGCGATGCCGGTGCTGGAAAATTTCAGCACTGCTGTCAAGTGCGCTTTAATTTAACCGCTTACAATGGTTCATACAGTCTCACTTCACAGTTGACTGGTTTAGCCACCCAGTGAATGAACGCCTTAGGTTTGGTGCTGCTCTCATTCAATTTCTCAGCTGTCACTACTATTCTTTCCACTACTCCATGTTGATTCTAAAATATAGCGATGCAAAGACCAAAAGTAAAAAGTTTCATATTGTAAGGAGGTCGATTAGCCATTTCTCACAAAAGAAGGGGCCGATTACAATTATTGCTGGAATAAATAACTAAAAAAAAACGATCAGACAATCTGTTGGTGCTGAACTTTGGCCAAAATGTTGAAAAAACATTTTCCAAAAGTCCTTTTGCATCCCTTGAAGGGTGTGCCTCTTTAATTTCCCAATAGACAGCTGTTTTGTTAATATGCGCGGGACACCTCTTTTTCTGCTACCAGTAAACTCTTGTGTCGTTCAACATTTTCCCAACTACCACAAGAGAGTTATGTCAGAGGAAAGAGGAGTTTAGCACCGCGTAAATTGAGTTAGTTCTTAAAAGGACTTGCAGATCGAGATAGGGCTTTTAGTCTAATTAATTGGCCAATGCCCATTCTCATGAATAATTGGTGAGCCTTCAACTTTTTCTTGATGCTGTTGTTTATTGCATTAGAATACTTAATTTGATCTATGGTTATGGAAGAGATGTTGTTTTTGGAGAGAGTCTAGTTTTTTTTTGGAGGCTACTTGTCAGTCTCGCTACTAGTGCCTCAGTGACATGTATAATTAAATTCTATATTCTGCTTGCTGCTAGTTTTGTCTCCCTTAACATTTTCCCAACTCCAACTTGGCTTCCAATTGGTGGATCTGAACATACTTTTGGGTCGGACACTGATCGAGAAGCCGGTCACCAATTTGTCTTGTCCCCTTTACCGTTTGATCTTTTTAAAATTTGTGCCTAGTATTCTTGTTTTGATTGAGTGATCATGGTGGTTAAGGTTCTCCACATAATCACCATGATCACCTAATCGAAATAACAGGGATACTAGCCACAAAAAAAAATCAAGAAAGGCTCAGTCGCATTGACGGACCCACTTGTTGAATAAGACCTATACTTTCTATTTTGGATTGTCTAGCTTTTTTGTAAAAGGGTCTTCTTATAATAGATTATTACGGCGTAAAACGACAATTGGCCGTGTTTTTTTTTCCAAAATAAGCTAAATGCTTGAATAAAACTACTCCTTTTAGAGTTTTAGGGTGCATTTTCGAGTGTTAGTGTGGGTCCGCTGGTTCGCGTCGAAGGAACAATGTGTGCCAAGGACTACAAGAACATTTTGGAAGAGAATATGGTGGAGCACGCCATCACCTGTCTCAGCGCCAACTGGATCTTCCAACAAGACAACGATCCGAAGCACGCGTCCAAGCTGGTCAAGCAGTGGTTCATCGACCATGAAGTGGAAGTTCTCCAGTGGCCATCCCAGTCTCCCGACCTGAATCCAATCGAGCATTTGTGGGAAGAGCTTGACCAAAGAATTCGTCTCAGAACTTTCACCAAAACACGGTTCTCGCTGAGGAATGGTCCAAAATTCGACATGATATTGTTATGAAACTTGTTGAATCTATGCCCCGTCGTTGTCAGGCTGTTATTGACGCGAAAGGCTATGCCACGAAGTATTGATGTTCAATAAAGTGGTTTCAATTGTTTTGAATCTATAAAATGGTCAAAAACCGTGAAAACAGTGACAAACATCGAGCGGCGCATTACTTTTTTCCGCCCTAAAAATGTGCGCTTTTTCAAAAATCAGCTGAATAAAGTATAAATCTGTGTCACACATACACTTATTTGTACTCAAAATGTAGCTGAGATTCCTGTGAACATTTCTGCTCATGCATGTTGTACCGATAAATGGTGTTGGCGGGAGATATGGAATGAAATATGCAACTTTCATAGGTGGCGCATTACTTTTTTCCGCTACTGTCAAACCTCGTTTATCCGGCACCCCTAATTCAAAAAAAATGTGTTTGTGGCATTGTGTTTTTGACCTATGTTTTGCTGGTGTCTTCTGGGCATGTTGTATACCAAAACGTAGCCTAGAATCTAAGCTAAATTTTGGTATATAACATGCCCAGAAGACACCAGCAAAACATAGGTCAAAAACACAATGCCACAAACACATTTTTTTGAATTAGGGGTGCCGGATAAACGAGGTTTGACTGTACTGTACATACCGTATTCTCTCTAATAGAAACCCCCTAATTCAAAATCGTGTTTTTGGCATTGTGTTTTTGGCCTACTTTTTGGATACAACTCCCAAGCAAGTTAGCACCCAATTTATAGCTAAAACAATAAGCTGCAATTTGAGTGGTAACTTGCTTGGCAGTTGTCTCCAAAAAATAGGCCAAAAACACAATGCCAAAAACACGATTTTGAATTGGGGGGCGGGGGTACTATTAGAGAGAATACGGTAGTATGCTCGGGGGACAGGGGTGTAATGGAATTCCAACTTCCATTTTCAAAATTTTACTTCCGTTACACCCCTGCTCGGGGAGAATCAAAGTGTATCTTAAAGAAGCACACTTGTTAAGACCGCAGACCAAGGAAATGGGCAAACACATGTAAATAAGTGACTTATTTGCCTGTCGTTCAACCAAATAAAGTTGTGCAATTACTAATTAAACTGCTATCCCAGAGAAAGGCACCTGCTTAATGTGCACATCAGTGCTCCTCAAATATTCAGCAAGTTATGAAAATTGTGCTGTTTCTTTGTGTTTATTAAAACTTCTTCTCCTTTTTCTTCCTCCTCAAAAAGCCACTCCTAAACTTTCTTTGGCAGCCTATTGCTATTATTCTTACGCTTATTGAATCTCGATTTATGACCAAAGTTCAGTGGTGGCCTTCTTTCTCTTACTGGCCATATCTTAGCACACTGCTAGAAAAAAGCTTATTGTTTAGTGCATATAAAGGGCTACATATATTGAAGTGGTTAAAAAAAGAATTGTCTCTTTTGAAATTTCAAAAAAGAGCTTGGGCTATTAGGCAGTTCCCAATTGACAAATCCTTTTCCTTGCATCTTGTGGAGAGATTGGGTTTTAGTAAATTAAGTGGTTTACCTCATTCCAAGTGATTTGGACACTCTCCAGCTGTTTCACCTTCACAGAATATCTTGCTCCAAGTATGAAATTGAACATAGTTTTGTTAACTGGGGCCTACCGCATGAAGGAGCTCTGGTATGCATGCTTTTTTCATGCATCCACAGCTAGTTTCTAGTGATTTATGTCTCAGGTATGTACATGTATGTATGTGTGTGTGCGCATCTCAACCCCAAGCCTCCAAGCCCCCTAAACCAAGTGGATGTCCACTTGGTGTGTTTTTTTTTCAGGCTCCGTAACCCTTTTTCCTGTACTAATTAGAGAATTCTAAAGAAGATTTGACAAGGGTGAATTATCATGTTTAGGATGCCCTCTCTGGGGGTGTAGGAGGCTTGAAGGGTTAGAAATGCGAGCACAGACTTACCTGCGAGATCAATCCAAGCAGGACTCCTGACCATAAATGCATTTAAAGACTCTTTTTGCCCAGCTTCAGTAACCAAAACATGGTGGAATTCCCTAATATAAGGTTGTTTATCTTGGAGGAGCAAAGCGAAAGTCCAATTTTGGTAAAAAAAAAAATTCTGAAAAATAGCCCACAAAACGGTGATTCACCCCTGTCAAACATTCTTTAGAATGCTCTAATTAGTAGAGGAAAAAGGTTTTTAAGGCCTGAAAGAAAGAAAAAAAAATTCACACCAAGTGGACATCCACTTGGTTTAGTTGGTGGATGGCTGAATATTGATAAACACTTATACTTGCACAGCTTCTTTTGAAGGCAACCCGAAACACCAGTAAAGCTTTGCATTGTAGTGTAAAAAATCCAAATTTGCACTCAATCCTGTATCACTTTGGTCACAGAAACCCCGGAAATTACCATAATCCCCTTTGGATAATCTACCCCTTGAAAAGGACGTCTGATGCAAGGAAAAGTACCATGCTTCGCAATTTCTCTCCAGCCCAAAACTTCTCAAATGATATATTTTGAAGGGGCCAACCCCAAAACCTAGAGAGTAGGTGTTTTCATCACCGGGAAAGGCAATTTTTCGAAGAAAAAAAAACTAGCCAAAAGTTGACTATATTGCCTTGGTTTCCCAAAGTGAGGCACTACTTTTTGTATGTGTTACCCCATTCTATCCCAGATCTATATGGGAAAAAGGGCTCTATTTTGGAATGGGAATGGTAAAAAGGGGCGAATAACAAGAAAAAAGGTATTGTACATACCGTATAACCTCTATTAATGCTCCCCCCTCTCTCGTCACCAAGGTCGGTGGTCAGCCATTTTTACGGCTCAACCACCCGACAATTGGGTAATGACACCATACTCAAAAATATAGCCCTGAATTTCAGCTAAATTTTTGAGTATGGTGTCAATACCCAATTGTCGGGTGGTTGAGCCGTAAAAAATGGTTGGCCACCGACCGTGGTGACGAGAGAGGGGGGAGGATTGATAGAGGTTATACGGTAGTCTTTCTCACTATGCCTACCACATATAAAAACTCAAATATGTTCTTTATATATCCACAGTGTGTTTTCAGAAAATGATTTATGTGTCAGGTATGTGTGTGGCAGCATCTCAACCTCCTAGGGGCTTAGAGTACCAAGAAATCTTAGTAATTTACATACACCGCATGATTTTGATATATCGTATATAAATAATTGAAAAAATTTGGTTTTTGGCAGCACTTATGTTAGAATAACTAAGCCAGTGTTTATAGAGAGGTTGTGTGAAGAAATGCGGCGGCTAGTCTCCATTCCCTGGTCCTCATTTTTTGGCTCCTTATTTGTGATGTTGACCACTATTGGGCTGATTGGCAACACAGTTGTGATCATAGCTATTGCTGGGGACAACAAGATGCGAAAGTCTGTTATGAACATCCTTCTGCTCAATCTGGTAACTTATTAGATAACAACTTCTTAGAATTCAAATTTTTATAAAACCTTTTTCGCCAAATGTATTAGCACTTAATGAAACCGCCTTAATGAATGCCTACACGCTCTAAAGTGGAAAAATTAATAATGACTAACAGAGTGGTGCAATTTTTCTCACGAGTTTGTTTCTGCCATTATTATTCTGGCACACCCCGACATTGGAACAAGTTATTCTGAAAACAATAGATTTTGAAACAAATTGATTCTAGAGCAAATTGTCTTGAAACAAATTGATTTTGAAAACAATTGTTTGAAAATAAACAATTCTGAAATAATTGGTTGTGTACAGTCAAATCTGGATAAGCCGACACCCCTAATTCAAAAAAGTGTGTTTGTGGCATTGTGTTTTTGACCTATGTTTTGCTGGTGTCTTCTGGGCATGTTATATACCAAAACGTAGCCTAGAATCTAAGCTAAATTTTGATATGCAAAATGCCCAGAAGACACCAGCAAAACATGGGTCAAAAACACAATGCCACAAACACATTCTTTTGAATTTAGAGGTGTCGGCTTATCCAGGTTTGACTGTATTCAGTTTTTTTTTGTCACTATTGTGCTTTACAACTATTTGACTTTGTCTGAAGTTATCCGACTCCAAAGCACGCCGATGAAGCTGAAAACTGCCAGTAAGCGAATTGCTCAGCAAAGGAAAAAATTGGCAGAAAATTATAATTGCGGGGAAATTTTCCAATATGTTAGGAATCAAGGTAACTTTACTGTTATGGATCAGTCTTAGATAGCATGCTTGATTTTGTCGTTAGTAAACTTGTTTAAATAAAGATCAGTTATTGGATGTGTCTGCACTTATGAGCTTGGTAGGAGTGTGTTAATTTGTAGATTGTATACGTCGAACAAGTGCAAAAACATATTATTTCAGAATCCTGTTCACTAAAAACCAATTTTTTCAAAAGCAATTTGTTTCAAGACAATTTGTTCTAGAATCAATTTGTTCCAATGTCGGGCTGTGCCATTTTTCTTAATTTCATTGAGATACCGTATTCTCTAATAGTACCCCCCAATTCAAAATCGTGTTTTTGGCATTGTGTTTTTGGCCTACTTTTTGGAGACAACTGCCAAGCAAGTTACCACTCAAATTGTAGCTTATTGTTTTAGCTATAAATTGGGTGCTAACTTGCCTAAGACTTGTTTGGAAAAACTAGGCCAAAAACACAATGCCAAAAACACGATTTTGAATTAGGGGGGTTCTATTAGAGAGAATACGGTACTTTTTCGATTTGTAGTTGAGATTGTGAAAAGCCGAGTATTAGCAAAGATGCATGTAATACCATATAAAACTAGCTGCATTGGGTGTAGCATCATTGGTAAATGTGTTTTTGGTAAGTGGTACTTTTGGTAAGAAATCTTTTTGGTAAGAAATTCTTTTGGTAAAGGTACTTTTGGTAAGAAATCTTTTTGGTAAGAAATTCTTTTCGTAAAGGTACTTTTGGTAAGAATTTTTTTGGTAAAAAACGTTTTGGTAAATGGTTGTCTTGGTAAGAATTCTTTTGGTAAACTGTGATATTGGTAAAGTTGAGTTTCTTAAGCAATTTGTGTAATAAGTATTGTTTTTCGAATTAACTATTTTTTGATATTTTTGCTTTTATTGTGCTTCTTTAGTCGCATGCTATGCGAAATACCAGTTCTTTTAGTTTATTTGCTTTGGCTTTCAGATGTTAAACTATTTAATATGATTGTTAAGCAAATTTTTCAAGGATATGGCTATTACAGTGTTTGGCAAAAGTCTCTTAAAAGACTAAAAATTAGTTTTATTTATTTTTTATTTTTTGGTCGAAAGTGCAATACGAAAAAGGATTTTCATTTGCAATGCCGCCAGGATTTAATTATTATTTTTTTATTATTTTTTTCCTGTTATTCCATTTAGCGTTTTCTTCCAATTTTTATATTGAGGTTACACTGTATCGAGAGTTAACTGTAATAGCAAAACTAAGTTACGAAAACTAAGAAAATCATTTTAACCACAAACTTAGCCCTGCTTAGAAGATTCACAGAAAATTACACACGAGGACTAAAGGCCCGC
>BBSZ01014965.1:8524-34701 GCA_000981365.1 Subanguina moxae | reverse complement strand
TTACTTTACTTTCCAAAGATCGGTAATCTTTTGTTATGATTTTGTCGGTTAAGCAAGTAACCAAAAGCTGAAAACCAGAACATAAAAGAAAATTATCGACTATTTTCACAGTGAACATTCAACATTTAGTTCTATGAGTTATAGTGCAGGCCAGATGGCCGTTAAATCGATTTTCTTTGACAGGAGGTGTATTTCCTTCTACAAATTTGTCCCAATTGCGTATGCGGGATTGTTTTTGAGTTGTTTGTTTGATTTTATCAACCCATAACGTCTCATAGTGCCACCATTTTTTTAACGTTGTCCTCTCCCATCCTGGCTTTTTCGAAGCATCAAGAAGCAAACAGAGATGGAAAGCAAGAAGTGCCTCAAACTTGTGCATATGTCAGTGTGCAAAACTATGAGAGTAGCTAAAGATAAAAAGCAAGAGGTCTTCTATAACAAAATCGATTCTATTTCAGGTTTTTCGAGAAATAGACCCCACTCTGGTGGGTTTTATTGATTAATATTTGTCTTTTTCTCTATACCGTAAAGTGTACACTGTCTATAGCTAAAAATAGCAAAAATGCATTGAAAAAAGTTTTTTAGGCGATGTTCTATTTTATATCAAACGAAATAAATTGCATAAATAGATTGGCCGTATTCCACAATGACAACTTTGTTACCTTAATTCTTCTTTTGTATATTATAAGAGTTATTTAAATTCTAAGAAGGATGAGAAACTTATTTCTCTTGCTGTTGTTCATATCGCTATCATGTGCCGCTCCAAATGGTAAGAATAATATTTAAAATTTAGATTACCTAACTGTTAAAAGTTTTCTAATACAAACACTTAGAAGTAGAGCATCCTTTATTAAGGCCTACGCTAGCTCAAAATTCAACTAAATTTGAATTCAGTCTCTACTGTATAACATATTTAGAAACTAAATTCAAAAATGGAAAAGTTGAAAAGGATATGCTCAAATCTAGTGCTGCCCCTGCAGGAGATGGTTCCCCAAAAAATTCTCCAGGAAGAAGCAATAATAAAGCAGTGAATAATGCAGGTTCTCCTAATCCACGTTAGTTGACTTTTGCTATCATAGAAATAGACTTTGAGCAAATATAATAGGCAATAGAAAGTATTTTATTGCTGTTTATATCTCTATCATGTGCCGCTCCAAGTGGTGAGAATAATATTTAAAACTTAGATTACCTAACTGTTAAAAGTTTTCTAAAATAAACACTTAGGAGTAGAGCACCCTTTATTAAGGCCTGCGCTAGCTCAAAATTCAACTAAATTTGCATTCAGTCTCCACTGTATAACATATTTAGGAAGTAAAGACAAAGGAAATACAGAAATTGAAGAGCATATTGTCAAAACTAGTGCTGCCCCTGCAGGAGGTGGTTCCTCAGAAAATTCTCCAGCAAGAAGCAATAATAAAGCAGTGAATAATGCAGATTCTCCTAATCCACGTTAGTTGACTTTTGCTATCATAGAAATAGACTTTGAGCAAATATAATAGGCAATAGAAAGTATTTTATTGCTGTTTATATCTCTATCGGGAATATTGTACAGTGGTGCCGGAAATTAAATTTAAATTTATTTATTTTTTACTTTCTTATTTTTTTATCAATTTTTAACACAATATGCAAATATATAAAGCAAGGCAGCTGTGTAAAACAGGAGTAAAATACAGCTAAATTACCGTATTCTCTCTAATAGAGCGGCACCTCCCTAATTCAAAATTGCGTTTTTGGCATTGTGTTTTTGACCTACTTTTTCTACACAAGTTTTAGGCAAGTTACCAATAAAATTGTAGCTAAGACAATAAGCTAAGACAACACTTATATGATTATGTACTATAAAAGAAATAATTATTACAACATTTACTACTCATGCATAACTTTTAGCTCAACTCCAGGAAGAAAATAAACCAAAAGAAACATCTGCTCATTCCAAAAAAAGTTGCACCCAAATACTGAAAGATGTTTGTAAAAAACTCGTTTGTTGCGGCGACAAAAAGAAACAAGCAAAACCTGCAAAAATTAGCCAGCAGACAACGACCAATGATGATTTAAATAATGAAATGAATGCCCCTCCAATTGTAGAAGATTCAGATTGCAAAGTATGTTTAAGATGTTCAATCACCATTAGAGAACGCTGTGCAGTCAATTGTATAGTCACCTGTGCAGATAACTCTTCGATCAGCTGTATAGTCTGTTGTTCAGACGACTTTCCAGAATGCTGTACAAATTGCTGCTCTAGAATATATACAAAATCAGCACAATGTATTGCTTTTCTTCGGCGAAACTGCTTGGCAGAAGCACCAGAAAATGATTAAGAATGCAAGTATAAAACTAAAATAGTTCAGTTTTGGACAAAAATGTCTCTAAAATCAAATTTATCTATCCTGTTTGTTCTTAAAATGATCAACTTTGCATGTTTTTGCCATGGGTGTAAGAAGCGATAAAATGCTGAAATTGTGATAGGGACGATGTGTGATTAGAGAGGGCAATGACAGCCTCACACTCGGTGTTTTTACTATAGGCAGGGGCACTTTACAGCACTAAAACAGGATAAAGACTAGTCTGATTTTAGTGCAATGTTAGCATTTTATGGCTTATGACATCCATGGTTTCTAACAACTTCTACCCCTGCTCTATCATCTGGACAATCAAAGGTGTGGTGCACGTAATTATTAGATAGTGTTCTGCTGGACTCTTTGTCCTTTCTCTTTCTCAAATTCTTCAGACTCAAAAGAGTGTTGCAAAGAGAAAGGAAAAAGAGCGATCTCCTCCACCAAAACATTATTTCAAATATGGTACACCCAGTGGTTGCATTCTCCAGACTTTTCAGTCAGTTTAATTGTGTAACACATTTACATCTTTAAAAACAATAAATCATATTCATGTACATCTGGATATCTGGAACAATATGGGATGAATAAAAACAAATACTATTTATGATAAAAAAATGATTTCTCATTCTCGCTTATTAAAGAAAATACGGTAATACAGCAATATTTGATTATAACTTGTAGAAAAATTGATAGCTTATATCAAACTTAGGCTTAGAAATATTTTAAAATAATAACCCGAAAAATGAATACGTCAACATATAAAGCAATTATTACAATTTCGGCTTTATGAGTCCGTCTATTAATTTGTATAAATGTTAATAAGATAAGAGTCTGATTCAAAAAACGGTATCTTGTTAAAAAGTCGTTATCTGTTTTGTAAAACTTTTTTAACAAAACAACAAAGAAGAAAAAGAAAAAAAAAAGAATCCATGGTCTTTTCAATTAGTGATCTCGTACTATTCCCTTCTCCTCCCAATTCAGCCCTTATTCCCTTTTAAATTACTATTTTGGCCTCTTTACAACAAAATTATTACTTAAAAATTGTTTTTTGACACTTTTTAGAAAACTTGATTTTTTGGGAAAGGGAGAGGGCTGTACATCCTAGTAGTGTCCAAAAATGAATACCAAATGTTCTGAAAAGTCTTGAACAAACATTTGTTCAAATGGTTGCTTTTAGTAATGCGTATTTCGCTAAACGGTATGGTAAAATAGCACAATGGACGGACGTCTACACCCCACCCCATTTGACCAACATATAAAAATGATTTGTCGAGTGCTTTCTCCTAAAGCCTAAAGTGGCTTCGTAGATGTGAAACGCCCATTTTTCTGTGATTTGAGAATATATATTTTTTTGTTGGCAGCCTACTTTTATTTGTAATTAAGTCAAAATCTTATAATTAATTTAGTTGCTGCTTTATAAGTCGTTAAATAATGTGTGTTTGTCTTATACATTCATTTATTTCTTTAAATATTTAGGGTGGCCAAAAATACCATACCTCGCAAAAACATTTCCATGGCTTTTGCACAAGCTCACGTACCATCATATAGCACAAGAATAGGACATTCAGGCAGGTAAACTCTTTTCATAAAATAATGATAAGGCTGTAAGTAGTTTCCCCTGTCAAATTAGTCATTTATCATGCTGAATTGTTTAAACTTGATTATCTCAACTGTATTATAACAAGCTTTTCTAATTTTTCCCCATTATATAGCCCTGGATTTTCTCTTTCTAATGTAGTATCAGTGGACTCAATGCTGCTGAATTTTGTCAGGTATGGTATTTTGGGCCCACCCTATAGCCTCTTTAAAATATCCAACAAAAAAGAACAACAACAGTTTGAGCAATCATTTGAAATGGCCATTTATGCGGCATTAATTATTGGCCACAAAAAATAGCAGTAGTTGAGAACAGGTAGACAAACTTTGAACTATGCATCAAAAATTGTGTTTTGCGTCAAGAAAGGTCACATGACCACACACCTCCACTTCATTCCATCACCTGAGCTGCCTCTGTCCTCCTCTTTCCAGCTTTTGTTCCTATCTTTGTCTAACCTCCTCTTGTCTTTTGTCTTCTGCAGTGGCTCCATCTCGGACAAGTAGGGATGCCTTTTTAGGTTGGAGCTGAAGAAAGGTCCTCTGTGACCATAAGGTATTCTGTTGGGCGGGGACACAGTATACCGACTGCGTGGAGTGTCTGGATTCTCAGCTGCAGCTTGTGCCTTTTTCATTTCATCTGTAACAAGATATTTGCATTGTTGGGAGTATACATGTTAAATTAGACCTTGAAGCTTTGCTGTGCTAGAAGAGGAGTAGCCGAGCCCTACAGAACTACTTGGCTCAGAAGACAAAGCTGGGGGAGATGCTGATTCACCAGAAGCATAAACGTTGGGTGTAGAGGCTGGTGTCGCAAAAGGAGCAGTTGGAGGGGCAGCCACATTTTCTGTCGGCTCCATAACCCAGCCGATTTGACCTTGTTCAGGCTAAAAAATAAACATGGTTCATCGCAATATCATAAGTCAGTTCCCACCTTAGAGGCATCATCCATATTGTTGATTATAAAGCTGTCTTTTACTTGTTGGTCTTTTTCAAGCCATCGCTGAAAAAGAGCAGTACAAAAAGCGGAGGCGACAACTCTGTCAGTATGTGCTTCAATGTAGTAGAACAGAAGCAGATTGCTCATCTTGAATTGGGCCGCGAAATGAGCCATAAAATCTCGTTCCGAAGGGGAATAGTCGTCGCCATTCAGCCATTTCTTCAGCACCCACAACTGGCGACGGTTCCTAATCCGCATTAAGAAAGCCCATTGGACCCAAAAGAAAAGGTTGCAAAGGTTGATGAAGATCAAAAAGACGAGCATAATCCTAAAATAAAATCTTCGGCCTAAAACTTTTAAAGATCTGAACTAACCAAGTAAAGAGAGCAGTCCTCTCATGCCAATTGGAATCTAAATAGCACCTGTAGGTGAGAATATGGTCGTTGCCAAGAGTAACAAAGTGATAGTCGCAGTAGGTGATCCTTGGAATAAGGGGTACTCTCACTTCTCGACTGTCTGAACCAAAAAACGGCGTAAGAGGGGAATCTCTCCTGAATGATTTGAACATATTAACAAGTTGTTTAGATAGCAATTAGGCCTTTCAAATCCAGGGCTAAAGGACCACTGGTAAGGGTCCAGGGTTAAGGGTCTAAGGGCAAGGTTTCGGCGGTACGGGTCCCGGGTTAAAGGTCCAAGGGTAATGGTCCAGGAGCAAGTGTCTAGGAGTAAGAGTCCAGGTGTATGGGTCCAAGGGCAATGTTCCAGGGGTAAGGATCTAGGGCTAAAGGTTCAAGGGCAAATGTCCAAGGGTAAGGGTCCAAGGGCAAGTAACCAGGGGCAAGTGCCTAGGGGTAAGGGTCCAAGGGCAAGTATCCAGGGGCAAGATTTGGAAAACCTATACATATTTTGCATAAATAAATAAAAAAGAAACCATTCTCTGTGCTCCCACCAAGCCTTTGCTATGTCTAGTCCCCAAGTGCGGTAGTTAGAGCCAATCATTAATGGGAGAAAAAAGATAAGTAGAAAGAGTGGTGCCAACACCAAAGTGAACTCGAAGGCAATAAAGGCAGCAAAGGCGTGAGAAGAAGAGGCACATCGGAAATTATCGGATATGATCGGCACTCGGTCGTAGAGCTTGTCAAAGTCGATCTCAGTGACGCCTGCATTGTCCACAATCACACTCTGACAGGCATTCACAATGTTGGGAAAGTTGATGCCTGAAAGTTGGGCTTAAAAATCAAAAATTTTGTCCACATCGCATGATTACCTTGATTCTCTAGTAAAAGCGACCAAATGAACCGAGTCAACACATACATCACAAACACAATGGGTGCCCAAAACCATATGACCCACTGAAAATAGCAATAACTAAATTTGTTCTCTCTACAGCCAATAAATTTACCTCCGGATTCTTGACCTGACGGTCTGCCCTCCACCTCTGCTCATAGGAAAATGGCTCATTTACACCTACATAGTAGCGATTAGCTGTTTGACAATGCCTTTTTGCTTCTTCATCTATGGAGAGGCCGGAAAAATCGTATATTGAAGCACCCTATAAATAAGAATGTAGCATAAATGACATCATTTGCCGAGGGCAAAGGCTGACCTTGCATGTTGACTCATCTAATGCTACTTTAGATCTGAAAACGTCAACTTAAGGTGTTTTAGACCTTTCTAAGCATTTCTAACACGCTATAAAAAGATAAAAAAGCTATTTTTTGCACTATCTCGTCATAGAAAGCCGATTTTTGTGAAAGTCGAAAAAATTTCGATATTTTGCCTTGGAGGACCAAGGTAAGCAACCTTATAAATGGTATTTTCAGACCCCAGGCAAAAGCCTAAGCCTTAGGCTCAGGTTAGGCCAGCGTAGGTTAGTCGTAAACCACTAAACATAGGTGAAACAGGGTATACGCTGGGTCTCCGCTAATCTACGCTAGCCTACCCCAAGCCTAAGACTTAGATGTATGCGCCTTATACGACAAGTAGGCGAGTTTTTTTGCCTTGCTCCTCCTGTTGTTTTAGACCCATCTAAGCATTTTTATCGGCATCCGCATCCACCAACTGGATACCCACTAGCTAAATTATAACTGTTAAGGCAAAATATGGGAATTTTCAAGCCTTTTTGACTTTCCTAAAAGTCGACTTTCTGTGAGGAAAAAGTGCGAAAAGTAATTTTTTATAGTTTCTAGGTTAATTTAGTGCTCAAAAATATTGCCGCATTAGTAATAAATATACTATGGACTGTTGCATTAATTATTTTCGCAGGAGTTGTTAGTAAAAATTTTCACAATATACTAATAAAAAAAAAGTAATAAAGTGGAAACTGTTCATCGATAATTGTTGCTTATCTATAGGCAAACAAAAGCTGGACTCACAATTTGGCAGTCCAAAGAATGGCGAATGCAAATATAGTAAAGCCTGGTACGAGCCATAAATTGCCTTTGTCCATCTTATCACCTATTCCATCCTTTAGCAAAGGCCTGGCTAACTTGCTTAGCTTGCCTCGAAGCTGCCCTCCAATCTTATTGAGATATTCAATTCCTATCATAGGCATGGGCAGCATTCTGACTTGAATAGGCTGTTGACACCTAAAATAGAAACTACAATAGTTTTTTTCTTTTCCGAAAGCTCAAAATTAGAACAAAAGAGAAGATCACCAAAGCCCAGAGTTAGAAGGCAACAGCAAAAAGACAGAGAAGAGAGCCAAAATTTTTAATCCAAAATATTTAGGATTCTATATATTTTTTTCATAATTTCAAAAATCGAGGGTCAAAATAAAGGAAAATTTCAAAACACTTAGGTTTTAGAACAAAAACTCGTCCTTGCCACTTCAAATTTGTAGAATATGCGCAGACGGTTCTGGGCATATCCATACAAAGAGGGCTTGAGTTCTAGGCTTAACAGTTTGCTAGATGACTTATTATCTATTAAAGTGGAAATTCAACATGGTTTATTTGCAAAACATTGTAAAAGTAAATAAAAATAAAAAAGAAAGTAAAATTCCTGTGTCACAATGAACCTTTTTGCTGTTTTTTGAAGGGTTAGAGCAAAACATTAGGAAATCAACTTTGGACTGGTCAAAAAACACTTATTTATTGTGTAGCTTTAAAAGATGGTTTTCAGATGCCAAATTCCTTTTTATGTTTTTACTATTTTACTATGTTTTATGGAAAAAAAAACATTTTTGTAGCATTGTATCTTAGCACAAAGAGATCCAGGGATATTCGTTACATAAATGTTAGGCTGCAAGAACTGAGACACAGAAACCCCTTTTCATCCCCACTACCCCCTTTTATATCCCAAACTGCCTTAACCGCGAAGGACCGGACCAGAACGACTTGCTTTACCCTTTTTAGGGCACTAAAATAGGCTAGGGGCGGATGGGACACGTATTTTGTGGCAGTTTAATTTTTGGGAGAAGTATTTGGGGGAGGGATGTAAGCTAGTAGAGTCGCATTTCTTTCTTACGAAATAAGTTAGAAACTACACCTTTTATAGAAAATATCGAACATTTTAACAAAAATTTTACCAACAGTCTTATTAACTACAAGAGTAAGTTGGGCAATGAAGAGCAAAATTTGAAAAAATTAGAGACAACCCTAGATAGCCCTAGCAAACCCCCCAAAGGACTGTGCTCCGAGTGCTGAATTATCCAGGGTGCCTGATTAACCAGGGCTGACTGCACTCGAGTCAGGCTATCCCTCCAGTTTTTAACTCTTTGTTAACGTCAAAACGGGAATATCTTTGGATTTCTCAGGAATTAAATGAGGAAAAGGGTTTCACACTTGACAACTCTAGAGAAAACGCTGGTTTTTCAGGTAGAAAGAAATGGTACTGACAAAAAAAAAAGTAATATTTTCATAAAAAAAATTCTAGAATGCTTCCGAATTCGATGTTGTTGGAGAGATAACAGCCCTTTCAACAATAAATGTGTGTATTGAGAAGTAATGAGAAAGAAATTTCACAAACTAGACTAGAAACATGAAAATGAAGATATAAATTGTGTTGATAGCTAGTAAAAGCACCCTTTTATGTGCCCCTCCATCAATTCAGGATCATAATTCGGCGCACTTGCAGCCAGCTTTTGAAGGGCCTGCAAGAGGAGCAGATTGAATGGAAAGAGCAATAAGAAATTGTGTGAATTGATAGTGTAAACATGAAAGCTGGTGTTACTCGTCTAGCCAAATAATTTGTAACAAGCAGAAAGTTGTCGTTTAGTTGACCATAGTTTCTACCTGTTATCAATATTTCATTGCCCATATCTTTGTTATTGGCAATTAGACAATTTCGGAAGCTGCAGTCGTGAAAAACACCACTTATTGATACTTACCAGTAATCAATAATGCTCTTTGAGTCGGTTCACAATACAATTAATCATATTTATTTCAACACATGCTTTGTGAATCACAAGCTCAAATATGCTTGCCTGGTTTGAAGTAAAAAAAAGTCCATTTGAAATGGTTATTTTGTGTTGAAATGGTTATGAAATGTCTGCTTTTTGTCGTTTCCATTCTTTTTTCAACTTATTTTTGATGATATTGACACTATTATGCAGTCTTTGGTATACAGTCAAACCTGGATAAGCCGACACCCCTAAATTCAAAAAAATGTGTTTGTTGCATTGTGTTTTCGACCTATGCTCTGCTGGTGTCTTCTGGGCATCTTGTATATAAAAATTCAGCTTAGATTCTAGGCTACGTTTTGGTATATAACATGTTTAGAAGACACCAGCAAAGCATAGGTCAAAAACACAATGCCACAAACACATTTTTTTTTTAATTTAGGGGTGTCGGCTTATACAGGTTTGACTGTATCATTTCTAATGAAAGCTAATAAGCTTTTATTTTTGAGATGTGGACTAACAATTGATCCCAAAAATTTTAATCACAAAGCTATAAATATTTTGGTTTAATGTGAAGATGCAGTGAAACATGGTTTTAATTACCGAATTTCAACCTAAGACAGTAGGTATTCACAGGGTTGGGCATTTTTTTTCGTATGAATCAATTTTTGTCATAAGTTTTTGGGCGCTACTCGGTTATACACCCCCTCCCATAATCAAGGTTTCTAAAAGTGTTGAAAAAACTTTTTTAAGTATATTTTATGCCAAAAAACAAACAAAAGAGAACTTTTTTAAAGGGTTTGAGGGTTGTATTGGGTAGGAAAGGGACAGTTAAGGGATCACTTCGTAAGGTAAAAGAGAAAATCTTGAACATACCATAAAAAAATGAAAAAAAATATGAGTTTTAACGTAAAAGAAGCATAAGAATAAAATTACAGTAGTACTATGGGAAATTAATGGTGAAGAAGTAAGAGAAAAATGCCTTACAAGTGTCAAACATATTTGTTTGTTCAATCAACTTTGCATTAAAAGCTGAAATATTGAATTTGACAACTCTCGACTGGGCTCATCCACACCATTCCAAATAAGCCCATAATCGGCTAACTAAAGGCATGAGAGAAAGCTGTGAATTGACGCCAGAAAAAGCTTTGTTTTCTCAGTTGTCTTTGTTTTGAAGGCAGCCGATTAGCGCCATATTATAATATTTGGTAAATAGATTGGGTAAGTGAGCAGTGTCAGGGGCGTGTGTGTGTGTCGATGTGCAAATTTCCATTTTCAAAAATTATTCAGACAGCTTGTGCACTGTAAATCTTAGTTGTAAAATTTCTTGCAATTATCCACTGAGACTCTTTCTAGAAGCGGACAACAATAGGAAGTTGGCAGAAAATGACTTAATTAACTCGCTGCTACAATACACCATATTAAAAAGTCGGAAAGACTTGTTAATGGGATTTGTAAGAGATAATGGGCGGTGGGAGTGAAGTGGTGGTAATAAGTGCAAAATCCCTTGCTCCACTACAAAAGACATGGGCCTTTTGTCGGTTGAGCAAAGGGCAGGAGATGAAACCTATCCCCCACTTTAAGTGGGTTTCACCTCTTACTCCACCTCTGCTTCGGTAAAAGCACAAAAGAGTTCCTCTTGGAGGACACTTTTGAGAGCTATACCTAATTCACACACACATACTACCTAGAGTATGGCCAGTTTCTTTAGCTTTTTGTACAAAGTGGACAGGAGAAACCTTTTTCAACGTAAACAAGAAGCTGAAAAGCTTTTAGGATTGTGTAAAATGACTTTTCTTATATTGCACATAATAATCGACTAGGAAAAGTTTTAGTCTAAAGCAAAAAGAGTAGGCGGAGGAATAAGAGCTGAATTTGCCGCAAACGTATTTATAATTGATGCATTATGATATGAATCAATAGAAAACATCTAGCAAATATTCAGTCACTCTTTTAACTTGGCAAAAGTTATGCTAGCATCAGCACAAATATATGGACAGTATTTTTTCACCTTCTAATTCCGCAAAAACGTGAATTTAGCTTTATTATGCAAAAACACCCTCGATTCAGCAAAATTTATAGGCAAAATAAGTATTTTTAGTGTCTCTTATGTCTATAACCTTTTTTCCAAGCTAGGGTTGGCCTCCCGCATTCCTCCCTCCCACACATCTCTACCGTGACCATAAACTGTCCAAATTACCTACCGTCATCCCTCCCACACAATTTTTTTTGGTAGTATACCTTCCGATCGTGATTTCACGAGAGGGAGGCCAACCCTACTCTACACTATCTATTTTATCTACTTCACTAACAGTTGAAAATCAGAACAAAAGAGAAGATCACCGAAGGCTATGAAAAAAGCCAGAAATACCTGGGAAAAAAAAAAGGATTACTCAACTAACTTCTATGACCGTATTTCTTCTAAGTGTTCTTCCCATTTTTCCCTCTCCCAACCTGGTTTACCTTCAGAAAGTATCATGTTCCCCGAGAACCTTTGGTGATTATGAGTTATCTACCAGCAAAACATTTAGGCATACAACTAAGCCTTAGGCTTAGGGTAGGCTGGCGTAGGTTAACCTGAAGCAGATGATTGAGTTTTATGGATAAAAACTGCTATGTTTTCTCTGGAATTTTCTGATCGAAATATTATTCTCCTCCTTTTAAGTATCCTTCCACTCCTTTCTAACTATTCCCCCCTTTTGGATCGGTCGATTAATAATACCCCCCGGGGAACAATTAGCAGAAATACGGTAATTGACCCCCTTTTTAATCAACCACATGTGCATTAGCAGAATTAAGAGGCAAAAAAGTAGTAGCTATAATTGGAAAGGACAACAAATTACATAAGTTAACACAAGTGATGACTAAAAGCGTGGTTGAGCAACAGTATTGATTTCGTAAGTGTTCTTGTTGGGTGTCACATTACTATCTTAGCACCTCCTCTTTTTTGTTGCTATTGTAACACATAACTGAAGCAAACCATGCTTTTTTTACAAAACACTTGTGAAATCAAGCACACATGTGTTTTCCCCCCAAAAAGCGTTCCTGTAAAAGCCTAGAACTGAGTGTTTTTAAAAAAACAAAAGGGACTTCATTAACTGGACATAAACCCAGAGGAACTCATCAAAAAGGAGTTTAAACCCTTGTTCTTGCCAACAACAGTTAACCCTTTTTTTAGAAAGGTAATGAATCGCGCAATAACAGAGGGTTGAGGTGTGTATGTGTGTGTATGTTCTTCCTCTTCTGATGTTTTCCTCATTTTGCTTGTGTGTCCCACTTTGTTTTATCTGTTCATCTAACTTTTTTGTGCTAACAAATTCCCCGCGCTTGAGTTATCGCTTTTTAAAATCTTGTAATTTTTCTTCTTTTTTTTTCTACTGCTCTTTTGCCCCTTCCTCAACAGTTACATTGTTTGTTTTAAAGGCACGAAAAATTGCAATAATCCTTTTCTGAGGGTGGCGCAGTTTCCAGAACACCCTTTTTGGAAGATTGGAAAGGAGTAGCAGACTGTATTTGTCTTTCTTGTCATTAATCGCATTGAGGAAATTTTTTTTTGAGAAGAAAAAGAAGAAAAAGTGTAGAATAATTCATTATGGCTGGATACGCACTACGGCTTTAGGACAATAATGTTGACCAGGGAAAACTTTAAATCTGTTGTGTCCTTTGTTTACAACAATAACAGTTGTGAAAGAAATTTTGAAACATATGCACCGCTTGAAAATTGAGAAATTATTTGCCTAGCACCTTTCACAAAGAGAAGCTATTAGGTGGCAGAGAAAGTCTCTATGATTATGCAGTTTTAAATAATCACTTTGGTCTCCTTTGTTGCTTTTGGCTTTTTACAAAAATGTTTTGTCCCTTTCTGCAATTTGTTTGGTATGGTATCCAGAAAAAAAAGGTGTGTAACTTTTTGCTCACTCAAAAATTGGTGGTTATGTGGTTGGTACCCTTCGCCCTCAACTTTCACCTGTCAAAATCTCAAATTTGCCCTGGGAGACCATGGGTCTACCATGGTCTCCCAGGGCAAATTATTTTTTTACCAATTTTAGAGTGTTCAAAATGCTTAGAAGGGGTAGTTTTAGAGGGCCTAAAAGATAATTTCCCCATCCCAATTTCCTTTTCAGTATGTTAGCACAACCAGATGAAATGTTTGCTTGTACGTGTATTAAAAACCTAGAATAAGACTAGTTGGATCCGGGGTTGTAAAAGTTGGGCTTTTACCCCCTTTTTTATGTTTTTATGTTTCAATAAAGATTTTTGCACTTTTTAAGTGGTTTACCGCACCTCTTAAATATAAATATATATTAAATTCTCCTGGTTTTGATTATATCTCAGCAACTAAGCCTCTTCTTGAAGTTCCGTTTTCAGATTTGGATTCCTGAGGTTTTTTTGCCTACTGCAGTGCCTAAGAATGAAAAAATCTAAATGAGTACTATAAATAAATACATGCAAATTTTTGTGGCGTAATTAAGTGACCGCGTAACAAATGTACCTCGTAACAAATTTTCGCCTAAATTATGGTGTACAGCCTATTGAATTGAAAGTAAAAAAATATGAACAAGAAAAAAAGTAGGTACCAATAAATTTTTTTTCGTAGGTAAAGTCTCGCTATACTAGGTCCTCTGGAAGCTGTGGGACCCGTCAAGGGTTGCAATATATAGAGACTTGAGTGTACGTTCAATAACACAAGGTATAGTTCAAACAGATAAAAAATTGATACTTTTATTTGAGCCTGTTTAAAAATATTAAACTTTTGCATTACGATGTAGGTTACTCAAGAAATATAATGAGAAAACGGAATACATATAAATGGCACAAGGCGCGAATGTTGCAATTAAACTCTTTGTTCACTTATGATCATTTGTCTTTCGCAGCTGGGTTCCTTGTTTTCAACCATTGCTAAACAGGACACATTGATGATATTGGCGCAAAGTGATCCTAAAAGAAGTAAATTTTTCGTCATTAAACAAATTTTTCTTATTGGGAGACAGCTAAACCACAGGTTGAGATGCGCACACAAACATACCTGAGACATAAATCACTCGAGAATAGCTCTGGATGCATGAAAATAGCATGTATACCAGAGTTTTTTTATGCGGTAGAGCTTAGTTGACAAAACTATGCTCAAGATCTCTTCTGTTCCTGCAAATTCATGTAAATTTGCTTAAAACCGACTATTATCAGACGTTGGTTACTACTATATTACTCCCATTTTACACTCCCACACCCCCAAAAAATAACGAACTCCCCACCCCACCCCCAAACTTATTAAGTTTTCTAGGTATATTGACAGTATAAGAAGCATTTTTTGCCCATGAAGGGCTCTATAGGGAGGGGAAGGCCACTTTGTAAGTAGAGGCTATACTATTGTCATGCTTCCAGAACTTTTTCTCGAGTAAATTTGTAATTCTTTTTCTTTGACTGTGTTCAATTTTGGCTTTCTGAAAAAGGTTCCTGAAGAGGCCAGAGTAACTTGTCTGGAAGAGGGACAAGAAGGGCCAAACTGCGGCCCAAAAACATGTTTTAAACACCTATTAGGCCGTTTTTTGCGCTTCGAACAATAAAAAAACATATTTATAGGATTGGGATGATGATCTTCAGCAAAAAAAGTTTCTCACTCACAATACAGTAGTACCTGCATACATAATAAACTACGTCATTGTTTTTGAGTCATTGTTCATGAATTGAAATTAATAGAAGTGAATAGAGTTGATATAAAAAAAAAATGGATGAATTCACCTGTCGTAGAAAAAACTTTATGTGCTGCAATTAGTCTTTGGCACTACTTTTTTTATTATCAGCGGTGAACAGCTTAAAAATGATTATGCAGTTCCTTATGCCCTCTAATAAAATGAGTTAAATGTTTCAGTTTTCAAAGAAAGAAATTAAGCAACTTAATGACTTTACGAATAAAAATGTTGGTTTTCATGTCTTTTTAGACATATCAAGGCATCAATGAACAATAAAAATAGGTATAGGACTGTTCTCGGAAATAGCTATTGTTTTCAAATTCAGCCGCAAATTTGCTTATAGTAATGACATTAAAAAACTATTTTGGCGCAAAGAGGTAAGTCTATTGTGCGAATCAGCAACTGTCCAATTGCCCAAAAATTTGGCGATAGGCACTCTGTCTGGATGACACCTGACTCGCTCCGGGTGCCAAATTATTTGTTAATCACTAAACCTAGGTCAAACAGGGTAGAGGCTTGCTCTCGGCGAACGTACGCTAGCCTAGCCTAAGCTTAAGGCTTAATTGCATACCCAGGTTGAGTTTCCATGGTCTAAAAATACCCAGTTACAAGGTTGTCTGCCTGGGTCTACCAGGGACAAACATATTTTTAAATGAATTTTAGCAATTACAAATGCTTAGAAGGGGTAATTTTGGAAGGTTTATAAGATAATTTCATCATCCCGATTTCCCTTTGAGTATGTTAGCACGACCAAATAAAATGTTTGCTTGTAAGTGTTTTTGAACCCAGTATAAGACCAGTTGTTAACGAGTTGAGCGGGGCATGTTGGACTTTCACCCTTTTCGCGATTTTTTTGACCAGGCAAGGAATAGAAATGCATGTTCATTTTTAAAAATGATCCATGACTCTTTTAAAGCAGATAGCAACCATTGGAAATAAATTAAATCAATCTTTATATGGCATTCGAAAGAGGAAAAAAAGCGCTAAAAAATATCTATATGAGATAAAATTTATTATAAAAGTGAGCTGTAAGTTTTCCTCGGACTTTTTGGATACCAGCTATTAATTGGTTATTAACTTGTTTACTAGTATATGATGCTGTTTCTTGGTGTTTGATCTTGACAAGTTATTATTGCATTATGCCTTGCTTCTGACTTTGGTAATGTCAAAAATGGAGTATTGACAATTTCTACCGCATTGAATGGCACCAAAGGCGTACTTAGTTGATTTGAAAATCATTGAGCAGGAACTAATTAACCAAAACTATTTATTAAAAAGGCAGGAAACTTGCTTGTCACAGCACTTTCGAAATTTGAATTCCCGCGAGACCACTAAAGGCTTAGGGTAGGTTTTCCCTTAGGCTTAGGAAAATACTTGAATCGTCACAAAAGAGATCATTGAGCCATGAAAGAGAAGCTGTTTTGCGCGCTCAAATTTGGACTATTTGTAGTGTTTCAACAAGTATCAGTGTTTTTATTTCTAACCTTAATCCCTAACCATATTTTAACCCAAATCTCATAAACTAGCTAAGGTTAGGATAGTATTAGGTTTAGTTTTAAGGTTATGGCTAGGATAGGGTTAGTAAGAAAATTTTACTATTACAATAAATAAAAGATAACCTAATTCTAGCTCAAATCATGTAAACAAACCCTTTCTTGAACCTAATCCTGAGACTAACCCTAATTCTAACCCTTAAACTAAACCTAATCCTAACTCTAACCTTTACACTAAACATAGTCAGTGTTAGGGTTAGCTTGGCAGTTAGGATCGGGATTAGGGCTAGTTTAGGGACAGCCTAACTATTAGGTTAGGGTTGGGGATTAGGGATAGAAATGAAAACACTGAGAAGTATATACATATGCTTGGGTGCTTCATAGGTTGCATTTTTTTGCAAAAACTACACTTTTAGGATATTTTTCTTTCTGCTCGACCTTTTATATGTCTTTTGCTTATATTTCACTGTATTTAGTAACAAATTTATGCATAATAGGTGAATAAGCACATATGTTAGGCCTAGGCTTAGGTATAGCTTTAGTAAAGCTTTTTTTACTAAGTCTAAGCCTAATATTTGAAAATTTTCAACTTGCTTTGTTACCCGTACCGTCTTCACTTATCACTGCTCTTCCATTGGAATAAATACGGTAATTTCAGTCATACTAGCTAAGAGCTATGAATACCTATTTTGTGGATACTGAGCTGTATGCTAAGCGCTACAATTGCAGTGAGTTATCGCTAGAGCAATGGCAAAGTGTGGGTAAAAAACAAGTTGCGTTTGGAGTGATGTTTATTTTCACTGGAATATGCTTACAGGTGATTTGATTATAATGAGTAGACATAGAAACGGTTGAGGTGCCGATCCGCCCAAAGCCGATTTAAGAGGACAAACTGGGATTAAAGGTCGCTTTGATAGAGTCTAGAAACCCCGATTTGGATGAAAATGACTGAGCTGCCCACCCTAAAGATCTCCCAAAAATTCTGTTTTGAAAAAAATTTCATTAGTTAAGCCCATTGTTTTCGAAAAATACACCTACAGCTACACTTACACCTAAAATGCAGAACTACATGGTCCAAAAGAATATAAAAGAAAGAGAAAATGCAAAAAACATAAAGACAAATGTATAGGCCGCTTACATCCAGTCGGCCACAAACACTGCATCGTAAACCACTCTGAAATTTTGTTGATCTTGAGGATCCTGAAAATTACACCCAAAGCGTCGACAGTACTCATAAAAAGCTCAAAATCAGCCAAGAGAAAGAATATGGGACAGGCAGAACACATTTAGTCCGCTACATTGAGAGGCACAGGGGCCTGCTGTAGGTTACTTTGAGAATTGCCAGTTTGTCTCTGAGGATATCGCGGATAGATGACGCCGGAAGATTGGACAGCTTTCTGACAGGCTGTGAGAGGCAGAAGCTGTCCTAAGTAAGAGAGAATCCTCGGTGGTAGAATCGACTGTAGATGTATTTTTCGAAGAGACCGGTTGAGCACCAAATGGGGCACGCTCGGAAAGCATTTTTATGCCTAAAATACGAGGAATGCTTAAACATGGTGTTACTAGTGTGTTAAAATCATTTTAGAGTGTTTACACTCCATTCATTGTTGCCATGTTTCAACCAAGGTTCTACGAGATTTCCTGTTACAAGCTTATGTTGTTTTTGGGAATTATGGATCTGATTTCAATATTTGTAGGCTGCATTATTAGTGGCTATCTGCTAATTGTTGGAGCCGTGTTCTGTACCCATCCTACTCTTATTTACTTCATAGGTATGCTTTGCTGTAACAAATTATATTATGGCTTAGATACATAATTAATTTTATCTATAGGAATTTTGGGGCTGTGTAAGTCTTTCTATTCTGTCAATTAGCTGGTATAAATCTCGTTTATTTTGTTAAAGGTAGCTGGTGTGGCTCCTGCATAACCTGTATTTTGCTGACAATTAACCGCTGTGTTGACATCTATTTTCCAAATCTGTCCATAATTTTATTTAAAGATAACAGAACTTTGTTGTGGCTGCTCATTCCACTAGCTGTTTTGGTTAGGGTAAGTTATACATATTTCTATTAAACAGTAATATGTAAGAACTCAAAATTGCGTTCTTATTTGGTTCAAAAAGGAAACGATCCCATAAAACTTTTATGATAAAAGACATAAAGGCATATATAATAATCAAAATCTAAAATTTTTAACTTACAGATTATCCTTTATGAGCCCGCGATGTGTTTCAATTCAAAGTCAGATAAATATCTTTTTTATTAAACTCAACTCAGACTTCGGCGTGGTTTTCGCTTGTTTTCGCTATAATCACAAAACGAACTTAAAATGGCCTTAATTCTCAACTTTTTAGAAATCTTCGGCCTTATGCCTCAATGAGAAGATTTTTTTTGCTGTTTTTAAATTGTTGATTTTAATCCATTTTAAGCTCGTTTAGCCAAACACGTTTCGCCAAAGTCTGAGTGCAGCATTACGGTATCCAAAATAATAGTGTTTTTGCAGTTATTGGGCTTGGTTCTACGACCCTTTCTACGGCATGGACTTTCTTGTGAACAGGGATATGTCTATAGAATACTATAGCATGACTAATTCAATAGTGAATACTGCCACCGCTCTATTTCTTAGCTCAGGAAACGCAATCTTATGCTACTACGTTTTTGAAAAGACTGGAAAAGACACTGGCTTTTCAAAGCTGAAAAGACAAGTATTGTGATTAAACTATAAAAATTCGACCTAGACACCGGATTTGTATACCAAAAAGTTTGATTCACAGCTCGGTCTGACCATTTTTTACCTCAATTTTTGACATCTTTTGCCCATTTTGATGTTGATTTCTCCAAGGCAAAAAATCGCAAGGATTCTGAATTTGCCGGTCGTTTTCAAACAACTCAACTATTTCACCTTTAAGAAATCCAACTTTCGATCTTACGGACTAAATCGAGAGTTAAAATCTTGGGTTAAATCGAGAGTTGGATTGTTTAATAGAGAAATTGTTGAGTTGTGTAAAAACGACAGGCAAGGGAATAATAGGAGGCCACTTTGTTGAAAGCCATTGATCCGCTTTCCTTACAGGGCTAGGTCAAAAAATACTCTTAGATACATTCTCTGATGAAGAGTATTGCAGGTAAGTCTGTGCACACATCTCTAACTCTCAACCCCCCTTCGCCTCCTTACGGAGATTCAGGAAAAATCTCTAGAGTAGCTAAGAATTCTTAAAAAATCAAGTTATTTTTTTGCAATTTCTCATGTAGCCGATTAATAATAAAGGTTGTAAAGATGAAAATAAAATTAATTTTTAGTTTGTTATCCAAGTATGCGCCATTTGTAGCTTCGTAATTATAACATGTGTTTTATATATGTATATGCAATATTTCTACACTCCGACCTGGCTTATCGTTGTTGCCTCAATTAGCTATACCTCTAGCAGTGGTAAACTAGTTTTCTTAATTTAGTTTTTAAACAGACCTATTTCTAGGAGCACAAGCACTCAGCTATCTTCTACTAAATCCATCTCTTCGAGGAGCCACTTTTGAAATGTTTCATGTCAACCGATTGTACAAAGTGTCTCCACAAAAAGAGAGAACGTCTACACGTTTACATGCAAGCAAAAAAGCTATTGAAACAATAACTACCAATAATGATCTTAACAAATTTTAGCATGTAAATTTGCTTCTATTTTGGTGAAAATATAATTAAAACGATTATTATAAAATGTATTTAAGAGCTGAAAGTATAAGAGCAAGTGAAATCCAGCACACATAAAACTGGAAATTTGATTATTGACATAACTCAGAAAAATTGAAACAAAAAGTGTACACCCTAGTCGACTCTAGAACAAACTGGGTGCTGTTTTAGAGTCGACTGGGCTGCCTGTTCCATACTTTGGAAAGGATAAGTTTTTTTTAGGAAAAAATTCGAACACTCTCTGAAAACATATTATGTGATCCCTAAAAAAAAAATAAAAGCTGGACCAAAAGCGTTAACCCAGAGTTCAAAATGAGAACAGAAGAGAAGATTACCAGAGGCCAGAGCTAGAAGACGACCGCAAAAATAAAGGGTAAAATCCCAACTCGCCCCAGCTCCAACTGGTCTTGTCCTGGATTTGAATACACATACAAGCAAACATTTCATTTGGTAGATCCAGGCAGACAACCTTGTAACTGGGTATTATGACCGTGGAAACTCAACCTGGGTATGCAATTAAGCCAGGCTAGGCTAGGCCAGCGCATGTTAGCTGAGAGCAAGCCTCTACCCTGTTTGACCTAGGTTTAGTGATTAACAAATAATTTGGCATCCGGAGCGAGTCAGGTGTCGTCCAGACAGAGTGCCTATCGCCAAATTTTTGGGCAATTGGACAGTTGCTGATTCGCACAATAGACTTACCTCTTTGCGCCAAAATAGTTTTTTAATGTCGTCGTTGCTATAAGTAAATTTGCAGCTGAATTTTAAAGCAATAGCTATTTCCGAGAACAGTCCTATACCTATTTTTATTGTTCATTGATGCCTTGATATGTCTAAAAAGACATGAAAACCAACATTTTTATTCGTAAAGTCATTAAGTTTTCTGATTGCTTTGAATTGAAAAAATACAAGTTACTTTAATAGGGTGCATAGGGACTTGCACTTGTAAACTGTTCACCACTGATAAAGAAAAAAAGTAGTGCCGAGGACTAATTGCAGCACATAAAGTCCTTGCTACGACAGGTGAATTCATCCACTTTTCCGTTTTTAATAATTTTCAACTCTATTCACTTCTATTACTGGGTCATCCCGTTAGCTTTGTGCGGCTTTATCCAATCGCTTATTTTAATTTTTAATTTTGAATCTATATTTCTGTCATGGGCTACAATCACAATTGTGATAAGGAAAAGCGCGAAACAAAAAAGTCTTAATTCTGGGGACCAAGGGGATTGGGATCACGAAAGACCAAGGCGAAAAATGGGCTTCACTGTTGTATAGGGCAAATTTTTTTATCTTCTTTTCTTTTGTGATCGAGAAATTATAGGCTAGCGAAGCAAAAATGTGTAAGACATGCATTAAGACTCAAAAGGCCTTTTAGTTCATACCAAAACTCACGATGAATACGTCGTCAAGCTCAAGAAAATTGAAGGAATCGGACAAGAAGGTCGTCCATTTTATTTACTATTTTCGATTGTGGTTCTAAAATTTCAACTTGCTTTGTTACCCGTACCGTCTTCACTTATCACTGCTCTTCCATCGGAATAAATACGGTAATTTCAGTCATACCAGCTAAGAGCTATGAACACCTATTTTGTGGATACTGAGCTGTATGCTAAGCGCTACAATTGCAGTGAGTTATCGCTAGAGCAATGGCAAAGTGTGGGTAAAAAACAAGTTATGTTTGGAGTGATGTTTATTTTCACTGGAATATGCTTTCAGGTGATTTGATTATAATGAGTAGACATAGAAACGGTTGAGGTTCCGATCCGCCCGAAGCCGATTTAAGAGGACAAACTGGGATTAAAGGTCGCTTTGATAGAGTCTAGAACCCCCGATTTGGATGAAAATGACTGAGCTGCCCACCCTAAAGATCTCCCAAAAATTCTGTTTTGAAAAAAATTTCATTAGTTAAGCCCATTGTTTTCGAAAAATACACCTACAGCTACACTTACACCTAAAATGCAGAACTATACCTACATCTAAACCTGTAGGTGAAGATGTAGGTGTAGGTTTAAGATATAGGTGTAGGTTTTGGCACTGTATACCTGCTGTATACCTAATCATAGATGGAACATTCATGAATGATTAATAGATTTATGGATGTTCTATGTTACAAAAAAGTTAAATTGACTACATATAGAAACCAACGCCTAAATTTACACAGCAGTTGTAGCTTTTTGGTGTAGGGTAGGTGCACAGTCGACTCTCTGACTTAAAACAGCTAAGGAACCGATCAAATGCTGTCTTAAGTGAGAGCGCTTACAATATAAACCCATGACTTTATTCATACATATTTATAACCACTTTGGGACTGCCGTTTCCAGATATTTTTGCTTGATCGGATGAAGACAAGCTCGATTTTTCTTACCACCCTCGTCGATTGCTTTGAGCATTGCCACCTTGTCACTGAGGATATTGTGGACAGATGACGCCGGAAGATTGGACAGTTTTCCAATACAAAATTTTTAAGAATATCGTGCCAAAGTATGGAAGAGGCACCTCAGTCAACTCTAAAACAGCACCCAGTTAATTCTAGAGTCGACTAGGGTGTTTGTTTCAGAGTTGCTCCAAATAGCGATTTATAAAAATCCGACTAACTGTCCTAATGTTGTCCTAAGTGAGGCTGTGACAGGCAGAAGCTGTCCTAAGTAGAAGAGAATCCTCGGTGGTAGAATCGACTGTAGA
Organism: Subanguina moxae; assembly: GCA_000981365.1. Classification (NCBI taxonomy): domain Eukaryota; kingdom Metazoa; phylum Nematoda; class Chromadorea; order Rhabditida; family Anguinidae; genus Subanguina; species Subanguina moxae. Next base: position 11,941 of record BBSZ01014965.1, on the reverse strand, counting down.
TGTATTTTTCGAAGAGACCGGTTGAGCACCAAATGGGGCACGCTCGGAAAGCACTTTTTATGTCTAAAATAAGAGAAATGCTTAAACATGGTTTTACTAGTGTGTTAAAATCATTTTAGAGTGTTTACACTCCATTCATTGTTGCCATGTTTCAACCAAGGTTCTACGAGATTTCTTGTTACAAGCTTATGTTGTTTTTGGGAATTATGGATCTGATTTCAATATTTGGGAGCTGCATTATTAGCGGCTATCTGCTAATTGTAGGAGCCGTGTTCTGTACCCATCCTACTTTTATTTACTTCGGAGGTATGCTTTGCTGTAACAAATTATATTATGGCTTAGATACATAATTAATTTTATCTATAGGAATTTTGGGGCTGTGTAAGTCTTTCTATTCTGCCAATTAGCTGGTATAAATCTCGTTTATTTTGTTAAAGGTAGCTGGTGTGGCTCCTGCATAACCTGTATTTTGTTGACAATTAACCGCTGTGTTGACATCTATTTTCCAAATCTGTCCATAATTTTATTTAAAGATAACAGAACTTTGTTGTGGCTGCTCATTCCACTAGCTGTTTTGGTTAGGGTAAGTTATACATATTTCTATTAAACAGTAATATGTAAGAACTCAAAATTGCGTTCTTATTTGGTTCAAAAAGGAAACGGTTCCATAAAAGACATAAAGGCATATATAATAAAAATTTCCAGTTTAGAGAAAGGGCGTACGGCCACCTTGCAAGTTTTTCAAGTTTTTTCTTTAAAAAATTTAATTGTGAGGCCCCTGTAATGGACAAAAAACCTCAAAAATTCGAGTCTAAAAATAGGATCACAAAAAAATTGGTTGGTTGCTGAGATATGATAAAAACTAGGCGGGAGGAGAACAAAAACTAAGTTTATAGCTGACTTTGGCTATATCTCAACAAGCAAGCTGGAATTAGTTAGAATTAGATTTATGAGGTGTTTTTGCCTACAGAAAGGCCTCAGAAGTAAAAAGAAGTCTTTACTATAGTATAAGTATAAGATTTATACTAAAATTTTACTTGCAGACATTTTTAACTTACAGATTATCATTTATGAGCCCGTGCCATGTTTCAATTCGAAGTCAGATAAATATCTTTTTTATTAAACTCAACTCAGACTTCGGCGTGGCTTTCGCTTGTTTTCGCTATAATCACAAAACGAACTTAAAATGGCCTTAATTCTCAACTTTTTAGAAATCTTCGGCCTTATGCCTTAATGAGGAGGTTTTTTTTGCTGTTTTTAAATTGTTGATTTTAATCCATTTTAAGCTCGTTTAGCCAAATACGTTTCGCCAAAGTCTGAGTGCAGCATTACGGTATCCAAAATAATAGTGTTTTTGCAGTTATTGGGCTTGGTTCTACGACCCTTTCTACGGCATGGACTTTCTTGTGAACAGGGATATGTCTATAGAATACTATAACATGACTAATTCAATAGTGAATACTGCCACCGCTCTATTTCTTAGCTCAGGAAACGCAATCTTATGCTACTACGTTTTTGAAAAGACTGGAAAAGACACTGGCTTTTCAAGGATGAAAAGACAAGTATTGTGATTAACTCTCGCGAATCACAATTCAATGGCTCATGAGTGGGGTTGTCGACTTGCGACTCATTTATTTTAGACACTTTTTACATTTTAGGTTTAATAATGTGGTGCTTAGTAATGCGGTGCTAGTAATATCCTTTCTAAAATTAAATGATACTTGCTGCACAACATGGGTTCAATGGGTCAAGCATTGAATTGAGCTCAGAAAATTTTCGGGATAGAGATGCTTGACTTTGACGTGTGGTCGACGTGAAAAGTCGAAACTCGTCAACCACACTCGCGAGTCATTACGACGAGTCTGAAGAGGGCTATATAAAATCAAGTTATTTTTTTGCAATTTCTCATGTAGCCGATTAATAATGAAGGTTGTAAAGATGAAAATAAAATTAATTTTTAGTTTGTTATCCAAGTATGCGCCATTTGTAGCTTCGTAATTATAGCAGCTGTTTTATATATGTATATGCAATATTTCTACACTCCGACCTGGCTTATCGTTGTTGCCTCAATTAGCTATGCCTCTAGCAGTGGTAAACTAATTTTGTTACTACCGTATTATACCCCCCCCCCTCCCCAAGAAAAAGTACTTGGTTTTTCTAGTTACATTGACCATTTTCACCATTTTTAGGCGTTTGTCGCCATAGTCCAGTGAGAAAAATATGGTAAAAGGGCGAAAAAATTGCACAAATGGTCCAAAACGACATGCTTCACCATTTTTAGGGCATTAAATAGGTTGGAAGGGATGGTACACGTATTTTGTGACAGTTACATTTGGGGGGGAGTATAATGCAGTAGAGTCCTAATTTTCTTAATTTAGTTTTTAAACTGATTTGTTTTTAGGAGCACAAGCACTCAGCTATCTTCTACTAAATCCATCTCTTCGAGGAGCCACTTTTGAAATGTTTCAAGTCAACCGATTGTACAAAGTGTCTCCACAGAAAGAGAGAACGTCTACACGTTTACATGCAAGCAAAAAAGCTATTGAAACAATAACTACCAATAATGATCTTAACAAATTTTAGCATGTAAATTTGCTTCTATTTGAGTGAAAAATAATAAAAACGACTGGCAAAGAATTAAAACGTTGGTGCTACTGTATTTTACTACCCCACCACCAAAAGAAATAAGATATCGCCCTGAAAAAAAAAGTTGTTAATTTTTCTAGGTACACTGACCGCATAAGAAGCATTTTTTTGCGTTTTTTAACAGGTGCTAGGTTAGCTCGCTCGCATTTTAGATAGTCATATTCTTTTTAAAATAAGAAGAAAGAGCCTTTTTCGCACTGGTTATCGATTATTATTGCTATCCACAGATTTTGCCTCCTATTTATGAGTTGGATTGTATTTATGGTTTTTATTTATAGTTGTGATTACATTGCTTAGGCCACGAAAGTGTGTTGAAATACCCGCTTCAAGGCTTAGGCTTTATCCATATAGCCCTTTTAGGGTGGTTTACCTTGGTCTCCCAAGGCAAAAAGTCAATTTTTAGTCAACTTTTTTTAGAAAACTGCTTTCCCAACTGTCTTAAGCTACTCCTGTACGTTAAGGTTGCTAAAACAGTAAAAAATATGTTTTTAGGCAATTAGACGTCTTTTTACTTAGAAAGTGAATTTAGTCTTAGTTGTTAGGCAATACAGTCGAACCTCGTTAAACTGGCACCCCTAATTCAAAAAAGTGTGTTTGTGGCATTGTGTTTTTGACCTATGTTTTGCTGGTGTCTTCTGGGCATGTTACATACCAAAACCTAGCCTAGAATCTAAGCTAAATTTTGGTATATAACATGCCCAGAAGACACTAGCAGAGCATAGGTCAAAAACACAATGCCACAAACACATTTTTTTGAATTAGGGGTGCCAG
>BBSZ01014961.1:0-10273 GCA_000981365.1 Subanguina moxae | reverse complement strand
TGTAAGAGAAGCCCACCCCTTCTTTAGAAAAGCCCACGGACTTTAAAACTTTAATGATAGCAAAGACTGAAGGTCAAATTTTCCCCATACATCCCATGGCTTTTTCACGTCATGATTGTATCCTGTAACACCTAAGTTATGTAAATCACCACGACTATCCTACGCTGATCTAGCCCATGCCTAAGACTTAGTTGTATGCCCAAAAGTTAGTTTTTTGGCTTAACTGATAAATGGTCTATACACCAACCGTAACAAGTGGTTGTCCACTTGGTATGTTTCTCTACACTTTTAGGCTCTATAATCCTTTTCTTGTACTAATTAGTGCATTCTAAAGAGGGTTTTACCAGAGTAAATTACCCTTTTATAGGGCATTTTTCAATTTTTTGCTATATCTTGGTTCAAGGCTAACTTGTCCTAGAAAACCCTAAGCTTAAGACTTAGTTGTATGTAGAAGCGTTTTTACTAATACATTCTAGGACCCCCTCCCATTATCCAACTATCAGATGATGATACACTTCAGCAAATTAACCTAATAAATATAGGAAAAAGAAGAAGAACCTAAGAAGAACTGCATCCAACAGTCTGCTTGATTTATTTGATATACAGTCAACCATCGTTAATCCGACACCCCAAGGAAGGTGCCGAGAAGGGGTCTTATCAAAAAATATACCTCTATAATTCGGCACCCTCAATAATTCGGCATTCCCATTCCGGTCCCTTGGGTGCCCGGTTATCGAGGGTTCACCGACACTTGAAAAATTTTGTAAACTGCCAAAATATTGTTGTCTGTAGAGCTTCTAAATTTTTAGCAACTCCACCACATTTGAAGACAGTAACCAAAGTTTTTTGCTCGCTGATCTATACCTCAATGAACAGGCTGAAACTCTTGCTGAAGGTTATCTCGCTAGCGACTTGTTGAATGTAAGTCTTAGCTTTGAAAAGTACTTACAACTGCTTACAACCTTAGGTGCCTAATCTAATGTCTATCAATCAAACTTTTGGGGTGGTCACTCAACTCTTTCACCAACTTGACTACATATTCCAAAAAGCGCCCACTGATGGAGTTTTAAGCTTTTCCACTGTTGCTAGAACCCACAACAATGCCACCTCTTTTCTTGATAATGTGCTCAACAAGATGAAAAAGCAGTTGGTGACTATTTGGGTGGAACCGTCAGTTTACTTACTGACCTAAATCTATTGAAAAAAAAATACTAATGATATACGGACATAGGATAGTTGGCCGTTGTTTTTAAAGCTTATTTTCTCTGTTTTGGTTTGTTTGCAAGGAATCTTTAAGAGTTTAGGTCTTTATCCATACACCAAGCAAACCATGTGGGTGTCCACATGTGGATGTGGATATCCATATGGTACAGTTTTTTTTTTAAACCAGTTTAGGCTCTTTTTATGTTTCCTGTACTAATTCGTTGAGGGGGTCCAGAGAGTATACCGGGTTCAGGCGGTCCAGTGTGTCCAGGGGGTCCAGGGGTCCAGTAGGTCTAGAAGGTCCAGCGGGTCTACCGGGTCCAAAGAGTATACCGGGTCCAAGCGGTCCAGAGTGTCCAAGGGGTCCAGAGTGTGCAGGGGTCCAGGGGGTCCAGCGGGTCTACCGAGTCTACAGTTGAAAAGAGGTCACATTAAGTGGACATCCACTTGGTTTGGTTGGTATATGGATAAACACCTAAACTTGTGAGAGTTTCTTTCAAGACAAACCACAACAGGGAGAATGCATAGACCATAGCTAACTGCCCTAATGACCAGCTATCGTTCCACTATAATAGTCGCCTTTTTAGTCGACCAATTGCCTCTTCTCTGAAGTTTTCATTGCTCAAAAAAGAGTCAATAGCTTTGATTACATTTGGTGATGAAGATTATACACACTGCTCTTCCAACCACCATGCCTTCTCTGACATTGTGGGGAATGGCAATTGGGCCTTCTTGGTTGACACTATTCTGATTGGTAGAGGAAGCGTGACCGCTGAGTTCAATGGCTTTTTCATACCTGTGCATGCCAAAGCTGCTCTAATCCCTAGTATAACAAGTGTGGCTGGCCCCAAAGACCAAGTTGATACGATTGCCGACAAGGTGGGAGCGGTGAATGTGGGAATTGACCGACCTCTTTATATTGTCCATTGTGAAAGTGTTGATCGCCATTTAAACATTGTCTTCAACCTGAAAGGGGGAGCAAAGGTGGCACTCACTCCAAAGGATTTTGTCTTTCAGGTGAAATTTTCGGCATAGAAGTGAAAGACAGCAATTGCAGGAAATCTAATACTTTTGTTGTAGGACCCTGAGCAGCCAGGCAATTGTATCCTAGCGTTTACATACATCAGTCAAAAGACTGAGAAAGGTGCTCATTGGCTTCTTGGTGCGAGCTTTCTCAACAGCTACTGTGCTCAGCTGCAAGGACATAAAATCAGTTTTACTAAGTCTATTTAGTAAATTTGCTTCTTGTAGATTTTACTATGTAGATAACTAAATGTAGGACTACACTGGATTATGCTAATACCCACTTCTAAACACATTTGCCCTTAAGAAATTCCTGACGCTACTCGGTTATACACACAATGCCAAAAACACGATTTTAAATTAGGGGTGTGGTTCTATTAGAGAGAATCGGTAAGTCACTTTTTTATTAAGACCATATAAATTTTCAGCTTCCTACACAAAACTTTTATTCAATTCTGGCAGAATTTTCATCGCATTTTCTTATTTCTTGAAAATGTTCCATCCAAAGCTCAACGCTTTTAGATACAAGCCTTTTTGCAAGAGGCAGCCTAGTCGTTCCATCTAAACATAAAAAAACCCAGTTTTATTATGACCAATTTTGGCAAATTTATACCCATGTGATCCAGTAGTTGGTGGAAAAGCAAATATTCTGCAAATTTATCACCATCAAAGTTCCTGAAAAGCGTTAAATAGCCAGTTTAGTAGGTTGGATGTATTTTTCAAGTGATTAGTTGGTTTTTATTATATTGTAAATGAAAATAGCATATATTTATACAACATTAACAAAATTCCTCTAGAGTAGACTAATCACTAGAGACCGGATTTGTATGCCAAACAGCTGGATCCACAGCCGGGTCCGACTGATGGGCAAAAGATGTCAACAATTCGGACCCAGCTGTGGATCCAACCTTTTGGCATACAAATCCGGTCTCTACTAATCACCATTAGTAAGGTTGGACAAAGTGTCTTCTTGGCCATCTTCCTCTGATTCCTGTGAAATCAAAGAGTCGTTTGGATTGATTGAATTGTTTTCTGAAACAGAAGTTCGAATCGATGGAATTCGAGCCAGTCTAAATCTTCTCTGAGCTTCCTCAATCTCTTGTTTATCAAACAGGCTTTTGAAGTCTTCCGTAAATTTGTTGAAGTCATCATCTGAAAATCGCTAAATTTTTGCAAATGATAGGAGAAAAATCACAACACTTACGAGTTCCATCCAAAAATGGCGCCTAAATACAGCTTTAGGAGTGGCTTAAGGAATGTACATTAGATTTTTTACAAGGTTGAAATCAACCACAGTACCCTTGAGGACTTGACTTACGAGACCGATTTGTGAGTTTTGACTATGGGAAAAATTAGATGGAGCTCTTTTTTACAAGTGCTGCATTTTTTTGCCTTAATGCACAAGGCTGGTTCAAGCCGTTTCAAGCCAGCCAAAGGAGGCTAAACTCACACAAGTATGCTGCTTTAAAAACAAACAAAAACCTTTTTTACACAGCTCAAATGAGAGTAGATGGTGTATTTGATGTGCCTGTCCTCAGTCATCCAAGCGGCCTCCAACAGTTTATGCCAAAAGGTTTTGTCGAGAGTCAAGTCCTTGGTGCATCGTACAGCCTCCACAAACTTGCCTTGAGAGATCAGCACTTCCGCTATTTGCTCTTTGTTGGCCCTTCTGGAGAGCATGTCTATGGCCATTTGGTGCAAGGCGGGGTAGGTTTTGCCGAGAGATATTAATTTAAAAGCCTAAACGTTAACTGGTCAACTTAGTGAAGGTTTTGAAAAACAGGCTGACCAAAAATATTTGGCCACTTTCAACTAATTTGGCCATCCTATACTCTTTCTATGCCCTTTGCACGTCTATTTCTTTCTTGTAAAATTCTTCGGAAGTTGCAAAATCAGTTGCAGCCCTTGTCGGCTTACCAAATTGTTTGAAGTGGTCAAAAAATTTTTGACTTTTCCAATATATCTAACCAAGAATTTCGAGTCATTAATGACACGGTATTGCAACAGTTGCTGGAGTTTATTGAACTGCTTGGCATCCACCAACACGTCCACCAAAAGATCCGGCAGATAATGATTCTAAAGTTTTTTTTGTGAGTTGCTTTAGCAAGCTTGCTTTTCTCATTGTTTTAGAAGTGAGAAGCTGTTTATATGCACAATTAAGGTATGAATGTATAATGAATTCAGGTTTGGGGTGCAGAGTGTTTCAAAGAACGTCAAATGCCGTGTACTTTGAAAAACCGATTTTCTCCTCAATGCCTTGATTAAAACATTAGGGTTTTGGTGCCGCTTGAAAGCCCTATTCTCATTCTTTCGATTGGTATACAACCTTTATTTCCATTCACTTAAAATGTCCATCACCAGCTACAATACATGTACAAGACACATTGGCCTGTGGATGTGCCTCTCTTTGTGACCTTTGCATTGACATATCTTCCTCCTAATCTCCTGCACGTTAGCTGGAGTTGTTGCTGTAGATGGCTGCTCACTTCTTGTTCTGTATTCGCTGCTGCCAGTTTCACGAAAACGCTTGATGGCTTTTCAAAGGGTTGGTCGTGGAGCGTTCATATCGCGAGCAATTTCAGTAACTTTTTTCCCTCTTGCCAAAGACGCAAGATACTAGCTTTTAGATTGGCCATTCTAAAACAGAAATTTTATTGATGAAAAAACAAACAATATACCAATAAAAGGCAGAGAAATAGAGCTTTCAACTGGTACCAAAAGCATAATGTTTTAATTTAGGCATTGAGGAGAAACTAATTTTGCAGTTTTTTTTATTCCATTCCGCACTTTCGGGTTAGCCATAATGGAGTTTGACAGGTAAAAATGACTAAGAATGTCCAATTTGTTTGACAAAGTCTTATATATGAGGTGTGAGTAATAAAATATCCAGTAAATTTCTTAACACTTACCTCCATCGAAATTTTTTTCTTTTGAACAATCAAGAAAAACTCTAGCACTAGGCAGGAAAGGAACTTTTTGTCCATCTCTTGGCTCTCTTTCAAAGGATCAAACACATTCCTCATGATAGTGTTGTGATCGATTTGCAGAGGCTCTAAGGACACTGCTGTCAGTTGACACTGACTAGACAGTTCTGAAAGCAAAAGTTGAAAAGATTTTTGGTTTTTTTCATAGTAAAAATATTTTTACGCGGTTTGAGTGCCAATTTATGGAGTGGTGGCAGTTTGTTATCTAAGATATGCTCAAAAATCTCGCATATTTTGGAGATTTTAACGGATCTCTTCAAAAGACAATTTTTGAAGACGTCAAGGAACATTTGCTCTGCTCCTCTTCTCCTCAGAAGAAAGTCAAGTAATACATTCTAAAATGATTTTGATAACACATTTTTTAATTATGACCTTTTTGTGGTAAAAATTGTAAAATATTGATTGAGTTTTTGTAAAATAAGGCAAAGAGTCCTCACATAATCACTTATTGCTTTAGTATTTTCCAGATCAGGCACGACATTTAGACTAGAGAATATGCCCAGTCTAGCTTCAATAGCCAGATTTGGAGGGAATATAATCCAAGCATTGAGGTAGAGAGAGAGTGGAGTGGAATCAAATACTTTGGCCAATTTGCTGGACACTTCAATGGAAGTGCAACAAACAGGCACTAAAGGCACTTTGCTTTCATTGGAGCACAATCTTGTGTCGAATACCAGCGTTTTTAAAGAACTCTAAACACATATTGTGACAAGAATATCTGACTAAACAAAGTGACACTCACTTTGTGATGAACAAACACAAGGTTGTCGATGACTTGCACACCCACCAGTCCACTCAAATCCAGCCTCAACGTCGTTTTTAGCAAGGGCTGTTGGGATGGATCAGTAGATGAAAACTCATAGACGTTTATCCGCTCAAAGTGGGTGCCTTTTCGGCCACTTTTTAGGACCAGCACTGAGACACGCTCGTAACTGCAAAGATCTAGTTTCAATCATTTGCTTATGATCGAGCAAATTACATAGAAGCTATTGTGACATCTCTATCTTCAAGTTTTGGCCTAGCAGCAAAACACCCGAAATCTACTTCAAACCTACTCAACTTGTGGATGATTCCAGACTAAAATATAGCTGTATATAAAATTTTAAGTCTGTGAGCGAATTTCTAACTCCCAAGCCCCCATGGTCCCCTTATGGGGGCAACGGAGGGGACGAGGGCAACGGGGGTTTGTAGTTGAGATGCGCATACACACAGTATAGCCGAGTAGCGCCCGGAACTACCTTACGTCTGGGGTCATCCAATCTTACCTGAACAACAAATGGACAAAGTATGGCATTAGAAAGTCCTGTAGACAGCAGAAGCAATTGAGAAGGTGGCTATAACAATGCTTCTTAAGCCAAAACATAATTGAACAAAAATCTTTTGTACAAACCTACATAGCACAAACTCCATTGGATGACGACATCTACCTCCTTCAAAAACTTGACACTTCTTTTCTTGCTATTCAACATGTACAACTCCAAGCCTTGTTCAGTAATGAACACTACATTCCTCTCAGACATCCACTGAACATTGGTTAGCGTGCAGTTGGTCCGCTTGCACACTTGCTTGGTCTCCGGCAAAACAGTCTGTGGCGCAACTTTCTCCTCCAAAAATACAAAGTCTACCGAGCAGTTGTCCCGTTGTATGCTGGCTATTTGGGAGTCGGTGGAAAAGTTTAGCGATTTTATCCTGCCTTGATTGCGCACTCTGCAAAAATAAACATTTTTACTTGAAATTAAGATATTTATACCTGAAGGAAATGATGTCATTTTTGTCGAGCAATCCTTTGGCTGTGACTCCCATTTCTCCATTTCCACGTACAGTGCATATCTGAAATCACATTCGGATGAAATTATGGTACCACTGTATCATAAAAACTAACGGTTATACCCTCAAAAAGTTATAAACCACCCCCCTCCAAAAGTACTTGGGCTTTCCAGGTACATTGACCATATAAGAAGCATTTTTTGATTATTTTTAAAGGATGAAGGGCTGTATAGGGAGGGCAACGGACAATAAAGGGGCCACACACAAAAATTCATGGCTTCAAGGTACATACTCAAATTTCTGCAGCACAGAGGTCCCGTTCTATATAGTTATTAGCAAATGTTAAGCTTGATGCCATAGTTCAGCTTTATTCGGCAATAGCCTTGGTAGCTATTGGACAGGTCTGTAATTTTTTTTGAGCCCTACTGTATTATATGCTGTCCAAAAGTTTATACCAAACCCTCCTTCTCAAAAAAAAAATACCAAGAAATATTAAGTAAGAAGCATTCCTAATCTATTTTTAAGGGGATGAAGGACTGTATAGGGAGGCAAAAGGACCAATAATGGGCCACTTTGTCACACCTATTTAGCAGCATTCTCATTTGGAGGTGGCGTATAATCCAGTAGAGTGGAAATTATTATAAATTGTTTCCAAAATTGCTTACTCGTTGGTTAACATTGTCGAAGAAGATGTCAGAAGCACTGCTGCAGGGCTCAAATGTCACAAACTGATCCCCTAAGTGTAGCATTTTGGAGGTATTTTCAAGCGAGCATGCTAAATCTCAACATTTATTAAGAGGAATGATCTTAAAAATTGAGCATTTTTAATAAAGGATATTTTTGCTGAAAAGCTTGAAAAATGTGCACAATTCAACACTCAACAAATTCAATTTGAACAGAGTGGAGTCTTCCAGCGATCAACCAAAAGTCTCGGTTAAAATACTTTTTTACTTTAGAATTATATTTCTCATAGAGACATATTTGCGTTAAAATTAATTCTTAAGATTCGGCCCTGCACAGCCCACTTTGTAGATTAGAGAAATGTTGAAGGCTGTGAGAGTGCTTGGCTTTGTGAGGTAGAGTTCTGACAACAAAGGTTGTGCAGAATCAGTTTTCTTGTTTAGAACGTATGGCACAGAGTTGCTGCACACAAGACCAATCTCCACCAGTCTTTATCGAGCCTCTTCTCCAGCCGCTGCTAAAGGTGTTGAGGCGAAAGTGGAGCAAGCCCCTGTTTCTTCTTTCGAAAAATGCCCAGAAACTGCATCTGCAAGCACTGAAGAGAGTAATGCACAAAAAGCAGCAACAGAAAGTGCTGAGAAACCGATAGAAAAGACAGACCAGGCTACTGAAGATGCAGAGCCAGAAGTCGAAAAGAAGGGTGTTTTTGATCTTGCGTAGGTCATGTTGTGTAGTTAAAGTATCCTTATTCAGGCTTCTTGACCATAGGGATTGTAATTGGGATTGTTAGGGATTGTAATTGGCCGCAATGCCGGCCAATGTTGAACAACACGAGCTATGAGCTCATAAATTTTAATAATATTTTGTGGATGAGTAGAGGCAGCAGATAAGTTTGGTGCTTTATAGGCTACAAACAACAGGTCGTGTCTTCAACTGCAAGCAAGTACTGAAAAGTTTGGCGTTGAATAAGCCGACCCTGACGGACAGACAAATGGCCTCTCTCATCTCCATTGGGGGCAGCTATAGAGGCAGTTCTATTGTGTCTATTAGACGTCAATATCTTACCAATTTGTTAAACATTTTCAAGGAACAAGGTTTTTGTTTTGCTTTCTTCCCCTCTTGCAAATAACTTTGTGACAATTTAGGACAGAAACCAGGCATATTAGGTATTTACTTGCTAAAGGCTCGGTTTTTCAATATGTTGATGTGTTTAGCTATGAATGCTGTAATGGCCGCCAAACTGGACAATGACGAGACCGTAGATGCGGTCGACTTTCTGCAACAGCTGGAGAACAAGCAGTTGGAGTTGAACAACACGAGCTATGAGCTCATAGCTAGGACTTATGCCAAGACTGGAAATGTGAACGCTATTCTGTAAGACATTTTATGAAGCATCTACAAAAATACTTATGTTCCATCCACGCTTTTACATAGCAAAAATCTGCGCAGAGCGTCCAAACAATTCTGTACCACTCACTAAATCCCAAGAAAATTTCTAGGGTATCGTCCAGACTATGGACCCCCCTCCCACCAAAAAAAACGTTGTATACCGCCCTCGCTCCTTCCCTCATCTCGGGGGTAAGTCTGTGCGCGCATCTTTTACTCTCAAGCCTCTTTCACGCTGTTGGAGTTGAGATGCGCACATAAGCATAGCTGAGACATAAATCACTCGAGAACAAGCTCTGGTTGGATGAGAATAGCATACATACCAGAGCTCCTTTATGCGGTAGGTTCCTGTAAGGAAAACTATGTTCAAAATCTTCTCTTTACCTGAACGAGCCCTGCTTACAAACTGGCTCTTTAATTGTCCCTACTCCTCCCTTGGGCTTAAAATACGGTTTTTTGCGGCTAGGTGGGTTTTTTGGGTATAATGCAGTACAGAACCCCTGGGGTCCAGCCAAAATATTCGTTATATCGAGGGTTTTGTTATATCGGGGTCCGTTATATCGAGGTTTTACTGTGTAACGAACCCCTAAAGACCAGGCAAAATGTTCGGTATATCAAGGGTTTCGTTATATCGAGGTTTGACTGCAGTAGCAAATTTAATTATCATCAAAAATGGAAACACTTGCAGGAGTATCCTGAGCCATCTGAAAGATGAGGACAACCTAGATGCCAAAAATCCATTACTCAATTGGCTGGCTTATGCTGAAGGCATGAATGGAAACGTGGAGGTGATATATTTCTATTAAAAAAAAGTAAAAGTCATTGATTAAAGCTTATGCTTCCAGAATGTCGGCACTATTGCCAGGGCTTCTAAAAAAGAGAATTATATACATTCTGCATGCTTATTATACCTGAAGTAAATTTTTGCACACATTTTTACAGCTTAATAAAACCAATCAAACGGGTTTAGTGCTGCGCTTGGTCTAGCTAAAAAAGGAGAATTAGACGTGGTGGAGCAGATCCTCAGCCGCACTAAAATATATGATAACAACGTTGCAGCTTCAAGAGCAGTCATTGACATCTACATGGCTTTTTTGTCTCAAAAACGATTGGATGCTTTGGAAAAGGCGTTTACAAATAGCGCCTTAATCCAAAAATCAACTTAAACTTTTTCAGTTAAGTCCATATCTAAAAATATCGCAAGAGACCGGCTGTATTACTATCAGGGT
>BBSZ01014951.1:7724-21511 GCA_000981365.1 Subanguina moxae | reverse complement strand
CACTTGCAGCGAATTCCTGGTGTCAGTCTACTGAGCTTTACACAAAGAGAAGACGCGCTCGACGAACGCATTGGCCAGCTGGATGGAGAGTATGGTGCTAACAAGACGATAGAGATGCGGAAGAAAGTCATTTTCCTAAAGAAGTAGTTTACAATCCGCTACTTGAAAATTTGTTGTCTCACCTTGAAGATCTTCCGCCATTTGTACTCCGCCGATTCCGCATACCAGACTTCATCCGGAATTTGTCGCAGCATTTGGTTCACTTCCACCACTTCGTTGAAAAGCTCATCGTTCTCCGCTATTTCTGGTGCCAAAATTTTCTTTACAGGGACCGAAAAAAAAAGTACAAATCTTTTTAAAAAGTACATTGAAAAAGATAAAGATTGTGGACCTTAAAAAAAGTACAAATCTTTTTAAAAAGTACATTTAGAAGCCCTGTGTCAGTGTCATTTTAAATGTCAGTTTCCTCGTTTTTTTTAAGTTTTTTAAGTTTTTTTAAGGTACAAATTGAAAACATGACCCGAATGACATAATATAACCGACAATTAAAATGACACTGACACTGACATTTTGAAATAAACTGACACTTAAAATGACATGACATTTAAAATGACACTGACACCAAATGTCAGTGTCAATGTCACTTTAAATGTCATGTCAGTGTCAAGCTGACGTCAGTGTCAGTGTCAGATGTCATGTCAATTATGAAAACACTGTCACCTGTAAAAGGGTGGCGCAAAAAAAAGCTACTAATTAAGCCAAACCCATAAAATCTTTGGCGCTACTTGGTTATATCACCCCCCCCCCCAAACCAATTTTTCCAAAAGTACCTAATGACCATTTTTAAGTATAATTTATGCCAAAAAACAAACAAAAAGACTATTTTAAAGGGGTTGAGGGCTGTATTGGGAGGAGAAGGGACAAGGAAGGGGTCAATCTGCAGGAAAAGAGAAGCTCTTGAACAGTTTCCCTTGCAGGGACCCACCGCATAAAAAAGCTGTGGTATGCATGCTATTTTCATGCATCCACAGCTATTTTAGAGTGATATATGTCTCAGGTATGTTTGTGTGCGCATCAACTCCAAGCCTCCGTCGCCTCCGTAAGGGGGCTAGAGAGTTAGAGACGTGCGCACAGACTTACCTGTGAGATGAATCCGAGCAATACTCTTGATCAGAGAATGGATGGGACAGGGGTGGGGTTATTATAACTGAGTAGCGTCAAATCTTTGATTGTAGAACTTGTACGGCACCAGCATCCAAGCAGTGCGTGAGGTTGCCACTTCAGGCAGACACTGCATTCTGGACGTGAGTGGAAATGCCATCCGCCGTCTGCAGAATACAGCCAATGTGTACCCAATCGCAATATTTGTGAGATCTTCTTGGGCTTTGACTCCTCATTCCATATGATTTATTGTAGGTAAAGCCTTTTAACCACCACCAAATAATGGAATGGGATCCCCAACTGAGTGAGGACGAGGCCATCAAACAGTTTGAGCGTTTCCAACGTCAAGAACAAAGCTTTGGAGACCTGTTCACTCGTAAGATGACACACTACTTTAGAATAAACAAAACAACTATTAGGTTTTTTGGAAAGTTTGTATGCTTTTGAACATTTTCCAAAAACAAGATAGAGGACAAAACTCATTTTCACAGTTTACCCCAGCAAAGTGTAGCTAGCCTGGGATAGGAGACTTCCCATTTCCCCTTTAAAATAGTCAGCCTGGAAGCTGCCCTAAAAGCCGCTCAAATGGAAGTAGTTTGCTTTTGAAGGCGAACCTGCTCAAAGTGGAAATGGTGAAGGCTCTGTTGCAAGTGCGCGTCAACCTTGATCTCTTTTTTTTTTATTGAATGTCCTTTCTTTTAAATTTTGAGATCCGAACCCATAGAAGAAATTTTTTAAAAATGGAGTTGATTGATGAGATATGACCAGTCCGTGGCTGTTTCAGTGTTTAGTTTCATCCCTCCTATTTTTGATTATATCTCAACTAGGGACGGTCGCGGTTGCGGCTAGCCGCAGCCGCATTTGCGGCTAGCCGCACCGATTTTTGAGAAATAGCCGCAGCCGCACAGCCGCAGCAACAATATTGAAATAGCCGCAAGCCGCAGCCGCAATTTGTGAATAGCCGCACTTAAGAAATTTAGAAATTAAGCTTTGATTTTTACAATTTGTCCTTGTTTATTTCGAAACAATAATACTGGCGTAAATATGGAGATGGCCAGTTACCTCAAGATGGTATGCGCCCAGCCTGACGATGATCCATTGGAATTTTGGAAGGTAACAATTTTGGGGAAAAAGTAACAATAATTTAGATGTAAGTTATTTCTTTAGGTGAACCAAAAGACATTTCCGCTACTTTTACGTTTGGCTCATCGTTACCTGTCGGCACCGGCTACAAGTGTCGCAAGCGAGCAAATTTTCTCATTGGCACGGGATGTGTACGATTACAAAAGATCGAATTTATCTCCAAATAACGCTGAAATGTTGATGTTTCTTCACGAAGCTCTGCCCGTCATTGACTTTTCGTATTGACGTTATTTGAGGTTGTTGTGTTAGAATAAAATGGTTATAGAATAGTTTGACGAGTAAACGGCGCATCATGAACGTGCAATTAAGAGATATGTTGTTTAAGTTGTATAGAGAATTAGCCGCATAGCCGCGCGGCTAGCCGCACCACTATGCTAAAAATAGCCGCAGCCGCATTTGGTTTTTCCAAAATAGCCGCAACTAGGTAAAAAACCGTCCCTAATCTCAACAATCAAGTAATTTTTTTAAATTCTGCTTTTAGATTCAAATTGCTGAGGTCTTTTTGCTTATTAGGAGGTCGCAGAATAAAAAAAATATTTTTTGTATAGAAAAGTTGAAGAAACTTTTACGAAAACTAGCTTCAACTGGCTGTTATTCATCCTGCTATTAGAAAAAATACGGCAACTGAATGAAAATAAAGCTATGTGTGTTTTAGGCATAATCACTGGCCAAACCCCTGAAGATGTGATGCAGCGAGTCATCCAGACCATAAACGAGGAGTCAAGGCCGAGAGTGTGGGTGCCAACAAGGCAACCCCTCTTCTGAGCACTGATCATGACACCCTATGGTTGTGAGTTAGTGAAGTCCCTTAAGCCTTTACATTTATATTCTGTTGGCCACTCAAGACCAACCACTAAAACAGATATTTTCTTCCTCTCTCAACTGCTTGTTTGCTGGATAGATTGTTTAGTCTTAGTTATAAAATCATTAAAGTTGTTAACTTAGACAAATGAAACTACCTTATTTGCTGGCATCCCTTGCAAGTTTAACTGAACTGAGTTGGCCACACTTCTTGAAATTTTATCTTAAAGTTTTAATAAAAATTTTGTATATATAATCTTTTTATTCTGAGGTTTTTCGATGGACAAGAAAACCTTAGAAGCTTGAATTAGATAACAGCATTTTAAAAAATGCCTTGGTTGCTGAGATATGATCGAACTACAATAGAAGGGACTAGGATATAAGACTGAGTTCACGGCTGGCTTTGGTCATATCTCAACAACTGAGCCATTTTTCAAATTCTCTTTTCAAATTCGGATTCCTGAGATGGAAGACGTCAGAATAAAAAAAATCTCTAAAATACAATATTTTTATTAACTTTTTCACGAAAAAATAAAAAATCTGGCGAACTGGCAACTCCCCATTTTTGGAATTCCTTGAAATTTCAACCAATGATCGAAATGGCCACCTTCAGCCGCAACACAACAACGAAGACGTTTTGGAAAATTATCAATTGCTTTCTTTATCATATCCAGTGGAAGATGTCTCCATTCTCGTTGCAACCACTAATTTGTTGAAAACTCTCTAAAAAAACGTTCTAATTCAACACTCTTTGAGATCAGCGATGGTTGGGTGAGGCTCTGAGAACGTTCTCTTCTCCAGTTCCGGCCAAACAAAGTAGTCCATCACGTTTCCCCTCTCCATCGTCCCGAGTCCAATGAGTGTCGATACTGATCGAGTCCGGAAACTTCTGTTGATTCCATTGCTGAGTTTCGACCGCCCGATGCGATGGAGCTCCATTCTGATGAAAGGTATGAAATCTGAAATGAAAAAAGAGAAAAAGGGGTATTCAATGGTTAATTCAAATGGTCATCAAAACAATCGATAATTTTCCAAAACGTCTTCGTTGTTGTGTTGCGACCGACGGTGGTCATTTTGATCATTTGTTGAAATAAAGTTATACACTGTTTAAAAGTTTTTTGTCTGCCTTTAGAATGGTACCAAACACTTCGTGGGAAAGAGTATATTACATCATTAAAAATAAGGTTTAAATTTTCGTACGAACTTCTGCTTCACCCGATAAGTCTACATGGAGAAGAAGTGATAAATTAATATACCCTATTTCCTCTAATATGTGGTTTTTCCAAATTTCTGAAAATCAGTTTGGTCTCCCAAAAACAAAGTCATCTTAGGAATCTAAATGTGAAAACAAAATTTAAAAACTGGCTTGGTTGCCGAGATATGGCCGAAGTCAGCTGTAGACTCACGTTTTAGTCTCGTCCCCTTTCTACTTTTGATTATATCGCAACTCGATTAGGCTTAGGAATGAAATTTCTAAAGGGAACCTAAAGGGAAGGGAACAATCTGATTTCTAAAAATTTTAATAACGACAACCCTTTGTGAATAATCTAACAAATGCTACTCCTAAGTACCATATCCTGCTGTTCAAACACATAGTTTATACTCTATATATCCAGGCAAGTGCCCTACCAAATGTGTTCACTGCCTTCCCATATCCAAAAACAGTGTCAACTTTTTGATGTAAGTACAAAAAAGAAACTGTCTATTCATGCATTACTACTATTGGCTGACTTGTACAATTGTGAGCTGTCCAAAAATGGTTACTAATCAACTTTTTTTGAAATTTGAAATTCATTGTGTGTAGCCTGATATTCAACTTCAGACTCAGTTTGTCTTGGTGCCCCCACGGCAAACCAAGTTGCGTTTTGGTCCTTTTTCCAAAAATGGTTCTCTGCCTTTTTAGAAACACGTTTTATATATACTTAGGCCCTAAACGTTGCAATAAATTGATCTGGCCCATATCGTGACAGTTGGCAATTGTATATTGTGACCGCACTATTTGTTGTTGTTCAACCAATAAATGATGTATTATATTTTTACAACTAAATAATTCTTAAAGAGGAGAGAATGGTCTTTTCTTCTGAGCTAAAGCACAAATCTGTACAAATATTCTCAGAGACTATGGGAGCGTCAAAACTCTCGTACTTGGGACCACAGTAGGGGTAGTGGAAAGGCCGGCAAAATGGCTGAAACAATTAAGGTTAACAGCAAGTGTTGGGTTGTATGGCCAATTACCTCATCTTTCTGTCTGTGCCATCGAATAATCAGTTTGGGTGGCCTACCGTCAGGACACACCCTCCGCTCCAACTTGCAGCAACGAGAGTTTCTGTGACCACCTGAAAACACTTATTCAGGGTAGTCCAGTATACCCTATTGTGTAGCTAATAGACCCCATCTTAGGCGCAAAAAAATATTAGCCTATATTAGCATTAAGAAATATTAGGCGCAAGGTTTTGGTGACTCGGGGTTTAGATGGGCGCAGAAACATACCTCAGACATAAATTACACGAGGTTGACTCTAGATAAAAAACAGCATGCATAACAAAAAAAATTTTATGCCATAAGTTTTAGACTAAAACTTTTAGTAAACAATAATGTTCTCTTTTTTGGCATATACAGTTGCGGACAATTGGGCTGTACACCATAATTTACAAAAAAAAAAGATTTACTTATAGTCAACCTTCGATATAGTGACTATCACGAAACTAGCTCTAGGGGCCAGTATGTGAAGGTGGTCACTGGGCTAATACATAGGTTTGACTGTACCTATTCATATTCGAATATGTATATTCAAACTTATTCGAATCCACTGATTTTTGTAACATCATGTTCTCAATTAGTTGAAGTCATCAATAGAGCTCTTATTAAAATGACTCTTGGCAAAACACACGCCTAGCAAAAGAAAAATTAGAAAAAGGACCTCGTAAAAAAAAATTTAGTAAAAAATTAGTGCGTAAATTTTTCTTGACGTAAAAAACGATACCGCGTAACAAATGTACCTCGTAACAAATTTTCGCGTAAATTATGGTGTACAGCCGACAATTGATAGGGAACGATGATGAACTGTAAGAAAATTGTTTTTTTTTTTTCAAAATGATAGCGCATACAATCAAAAAATCGAAAAATCAAAAAATCTAGAAATTTGAGTTCTTGGCGAAACCTTCAGGCTAGAAGTTTTAGAGGTGTTTAAAAAAAAACTTGCACAAAGTTCTGTTGGCGTTGGAAGAGGAGAGAACTTGAATGCCAGCCACCTTGGAGCGTTTCTTGTCGTCTTCTTTCTCCCTTTCCAGCGACCTCTGATGCTTTAGAAATGCAGCAGATGCGGTCGTGGAAGTTGTCTCATTTGTGCCATCATTGTCAGCAGTATATCTTAGAGAATCTTTTCTGAGCGGCGTGCCCAGTTTTGCAAATGGGCTTTCTTCTTCACACTCTTTAGGTGAGCAATTCTCTACTTCGTAGAGGTGGGGACATTCCCTCAAGAACAGATCTCCACTAACTGCATGCCGTTCCGGGAAAGGTGGCCGAAGCACGTCTCTAAATTTTCCACTAAATAAATGGCAAAATTTTAAACATAATTCAGTGAGAGAAATCTTAAAAAACAATAGTGACACTATTTGTGGATCAGCTTGGTTTTGTCCACTGCGTAACAATTCGAAAAGAGGAATATCGAAAATGTCATCACTGACAATGTGTTTAAGGTACACGGTAAATTGCGGGTCGCCAAAATCGGGTCAGACAAAATCGGGCCAGCCCATACAATTAATTAATATGTTCATTCTACTATTTTAAGTCAGCATTTATTTCTTTATCTCTTATCAAAACAAAACCCGTAAAACACGGCACCCACCTATTGCGCACCCTCTGGGCGAAATCGCAATTGCCCATACAGTTTGACCAGGGTCTCCACTTGCCAACTACGCATCCTAAACAGCCACATAAATGAAAAAATATTTTAATGGCATCAAGACTTACTTGTGGCTTCAATAATTTCCAAGTCTGCCAACACCAGAAGCGACAGCCACAGCAACTGGCCTGTATTAGGCAACAATGCACAATAATTGAAAGCAACCAACTTCATTATCCTGCTAATGCATCCCTATTATCCAGCTGCCTACTGAGAGCACTCCACAAAGAGGCAAAAAAAGAAGCTGTAAAGCCAGTTATTCCTCCCCACCCAAGCATCTTTGAATCTTCACCTAAATTCCACAGATGGTTCTCCCGCTGTTTTATTAGACGTTTTTTTATTTGAGTAGGAGGAGGAGGAGAAATAGAGGAAGAAGTTAGGGAGAGCCGCACCCATTGCTAACCATCAGAGGGATGGTTGAGCGGGCACCAGGAATTTGGGATAACATGCACATGCAACTACTGCAACCAAGGCAAAGGAGGTTTTTGCATGCCAACCATCCATCCACTTCACAACAATCAGATGAGACAGCTAATGAAAAAAGAAGACCAATGATTGGCCACTGTATGATTACTTTTTTGCGATAATTTGTAGCAAAAAAGAAGCCATCCTGTATGAAACAAAACAACCAAATCAGTTTAACACCCACTGGTGTCTTGATGAGAGAAGAGGCGCCTTGTGGTCTGCAAAATGTTCAGAAGCGGGCAAGACACCCTGCGGGAAGAATGTTCTCGCCTCATCACATTAAAGTGCTGAATAATTTTTCTTGGAGATACATGATGAGTAATAAATAAAAGAAGCAAAAAAAGACTGCTCAAGTTTTTTTCTTGTGATTGATGTTGGATAAGAAATATAGAGAAGTCATAAAAAGGGCTGCGGGGTAGTGAAAAAAATACTGGATAGAAAAAATTTGCATATGACTGAAGTGTTTTGACGTGACTTATCTGTTTGATCACTACCTGTATTCACCACTATAAAGTAAAAGTTTAAGTTAAACTTTAATCTTAGCTCTGTATTGGTGCATACAGAAAACTTTAAAGCCTTGGTCACAATGAACGCGTTTTGCTGTCGCGTTTTGGTAGTCACAAAATTGTTTAAAGCAATGTTTTGGAGCAAAAATAAAAAAGATATGGATTGGAGTATTACACTAGTCTTTTCTCTTTTAAGCGGTTATTAGACTTCAAATAGGGTTCTGTCGTAGTCCAATTTACTGAAATTTGGGCTCTATATGTGTTGGGGTGGTCCCGGGGGAAAAAATGCCTTGTTCCCCCTGTTGGCTTGGAGTACATACCAACAAATGTGAGGAAATATGCGAGCTTCTAAAGCACAAAATTAAACGATATCGTGGGACTATTGAAAGGCAGCGATAGATCGGGCCCTTTTAAATTGGGCTAATTCAAATTGAGCCAATGCAAATTGGGCCACGAAAATTATGTAGATCTTTTATAGATTTTTTTAAAACAAAACGTTTTTTTTTCGTTTTAAAACGCCAAGGATTTTTTGTAGCTTTCTACAAATTTGCAGATTTTGCGAACCATGGAAATTAGACTTTGAGATACGTCAGAATTAATTGTGTGAAGGAATTTACCATGGGTAAATTTACTTTTTTGCTCTCCACAGAAGCTGACTTTGATAATTTTTTATGTACAGTCAAACCTCGATATAACGAACCCCCGATATAACGAAACCCTCGATATAACGAACATTTCGCCTGGTCCTCAAGGGTTTGTTACGCAGTCAAATCTTGATATAACGGACCCCCGATATAACGAAACCTTCGATATAACGAACATTTTAGCTGGTCCCCAGGGGTTCGTTATATCGAGGTTTGACTGTATAACACAAAAAACACACAGTTTACCAAAGATCAAAGATTCATTTATTTCGGTAATTTTTTAAGTTCATTGCTCAACCATACTGCGAAGCTTAGCAGAAGCATCGCACCACTTTGATGCAGCACAGCCAGTCCAGTAGGCACGAAGTGAACCTAGAAACATAAATACACAGTCATCAGTTTAAATAACTGATGGCTGTTAGCATTGTTAACTAATCCCCAGAAGTGAATTTTTTAAAAAAATAGTATTCCGTATACCGTATTCCCTCTAATAAAATCCCCGACGCAAAAAAAAATTTCTTCACCAAGAAAAATCGAGACTTTCAAAATTGGGAGGAGACCTTATAAGAGCATTAGGTCCCGTCAAACGAATTATCGTAACGACACACTTCAGCACTCTTTACAATAAAACTTTTTCAGCCCCTTCGGTGCCGTTATATGGAGTATTGAATTCACACTTGAATAAACCCAAATAACAAAAATTGCTTACCAAGGTAGCTATACCCATAGCGGCTTGTGCATATGCAGTCAATAAAAGCCCATGAAGTAAAATCTTAGTTCTTCTGCTCAAACGCATTTTGCGACCAGCGATCCAAGTCAGAGTAATTGAAAGCACCGTTACATAAGCCTGGAAGCGTAAAAATGAAAAGGAACAAAGCACAACCAGGCAATTGAACTACCAAAACAATTAAATGACTAATCCTACCAAATTCCTGTGCATAAATTGCACCATGACCTCATTTTCAAAAATGTTCTTCCATTTAGGATATTTGGTCAGCAAACCTTCCGGCATCCATCGACCAGCATACTTTGGCCATGAATTATAAACCAATCCAGCATCCAACCCGGCGACAAAGGCACCTGAACATTCAGAAGCTAACAAAAGGTTTGTACTAACGAAAATTGAAAAAATTTAGCGACCCATCACAACAGTTAAAAAAACAAGCAATTTGTTTCCATGCATCAGCCCTCGTAGCTGACCAATACCTCTTAAACTTGAATGCTAAAATACTAGCGTACAAAGCGAAGTCAATGAAATTATCCAATTTACATCGTGGGGTTTTAATAAATTTGAAAGTCCGTTCGAAAAAAGCAACGTGTAGAGAGCAAAGGCCATAGATAGGTGAGCCGCCAAACGATACTGACTGACACGAGGAATCTCTGCATTTGAATTTCTGCTTGGATCAAGCCCTGATTTCACCATCCACCAACCGAGCATACCCTGAAAGCATGTTTACAATTCAACGCAACCTAATACAAAATTGCAAAATTCTAAAAACTTCCCCGCATTGCAATCTACAGTGCACCCGCACCTAGAAATTGGAGTGGGTGTTCAGCAATCACCGCACTGTCCGCAATTTCTTGGATAAAATAACCCCAACCCATCGCTGCTCAAAAATTTTTGAGTCTTAAAACCCACTATGCAGACCTTAATTATCAACTCTGCATGCATCCCAACGCCCTTTTAGGGCAATAATGCGGTGTATGAAATGCAGTGCAGTCATTCCTTTTTTTACGTCTAAATTCACGCATTTCAATTTTAATATTATGCCTTTCCGCTCTTTTCTAGCAAAATTTAGCAAAAATTACTGGCGTGGCTTTTAATAACCTTTTCGGTTGCTGATGCGTGAGGGCGTTTGCAATAATTGCGGCACAGTAAACAGCAAAACATTGTGCACCAAAAAATAATCTCAAAATTTGAGATATGAATAGAACCTGAGAGACAATCAAAGAACCAGCCAGAAACATTCGGATTTTCATCGGTGTTGAAAAACGCCCACGATACCAGAAGTAGGCACATGGAACAAAGAAAGCAATACCGATAGAACGGCCCCACATTCGATGTAAATACTCCATGCTCCATATAAACTTGAATTGAGTGAGACTTATCTCATCACCAGAAGAAAATTTGCTAAAATACTGATCATACCGCAGTGAAAAAGTTATCAAAATTAAATTTACAATTTGTATTCTGGATATGACTTATATCGATCATATTCGCTTTGCCACTCACGCTGATTTAACGGTGGCTTCATCGTCTTGAACAAATCCCACTTCACCATGCTCAGACCAGACTCTGTCAACCTGAAAGGACAAGACTTGCAAAAGAATATAAATACACGACACATAAAAGACACTAAGAACTCATATTAGACTCACCTTGTAACGCCGCCAATAGCCACAGCTCCATAAACCATTCCAGCGCAGCTCAATAACCAACCACCAATGACTTTAGAAGACATTTCTTCAACGTGGAAATTGTATAGCAAAGATTTAAAAATCAAATGTATCAGCAGAAGAGCGAATCAAACCGTAAGCACGGCGAAAAAAATAAATAGACGTTTGACAGAGGACTCATGTAAAAGCAACCCAAATATTTATTTACAAACAAACATGCCATAACATTCAATAACTTCAGCTTCCGTCGAATGAAGACCGTTACACAATCAACTTTCATACTCTTTCTATCCTACTGCCCCTCTTTGAACGGCGGAATCGGTAGCTTAGGATTCAGCCCCAAATACTCAGCTTTAAAGCGCCAATAGCCTACCACCAGACGATCCCACAGGTTACCGCAGTCAGTAATTGCGGGTCGAACATCCAAGACTGTGAATTGCTTTGTACTGACATCAACTCGACCCGCATCATAATAATCTATCACGTACCGAACCTAAATTTAGAATAGAGATAGTAAACATATAAATATGGCCGAGCTGATTGAATCACAGATATAAAACAAAATATCTAATAAAACCAACTTCTTTTCGACTACATCTGTCGATTATCCAGTCGTGCCTGTCGAAGGGAAGTTGATATCTATAAAAAAGAATTACCTTTTGAAACTACATCTTAAAATGAAAGATTACCCCAACCAAGTGCGAATTCGAGCCTTTGGAGAAATTTTCTCGGAATCGCCTTTAAAGCTCTTAAGCTTCGGAGAAGCGCACTCGCTAAAAAAACACTACTAATAGAAGCAGAAATATAACCACTTGGTTTAAAAATATACGGATGAAGAAGATTTTCCCACTTCAAAACTTCATGCCAAGCTTGTTCGTTATTTGCATTATGGATTTCAACAATGTTGTTCATATCCTTCTCAGTAATCTGATCATCTTTCCAACGCCAACCTAAATGTTTTAAATTCAATGGGGCGAAATTGTGAATTATCAAGTGATGACTCAACAGGCCTTTCTTCAGCATTGCATTCCAAAACATCTGAGCAGAAGGGTACTGCCAAGTGCTATTATCCTTTGATGATGCCTTTGGGATGGTGGAGCTTTCCCGATGCGTTGACAAAATAAACGGTTGGTCAGGCGATGGCTTTTGATTTGGAGGCGGCATCTAAAGAATAAAATAGAAGACGGCCATCACTGCTAGCGTCGCGCTGATAACTTGAAAAAAATTACATACTGCATTAAGCACATCGATTTCTTCGTTTTCAGAACTTTGAGGACAAGCTCCAGCCATTGGACATTCACCAGACATCCGCTAAATACTAGCGAAAATTGACGCTTTAAGACGCAGCTGCTGATTATTCTAATGAACAAAAACTTAAACAATATCGAGCCTCATATTTCTCCAAAAAAAACTACTAAAGCGGGAGTCAAGTGGACGTAAAAGGTGTACGACAAGTTCACCACGGTTACATCGCCACTTTTTCTACAGCCAAATTCTCCACGGCCAGTTTGCCACATTTTAAACTGCAATTTTGTCTTGAATGGAATATTTGTAATTTTGAATTTTTATTTATGCACCAACCGCAACTGTGATGGACAGTTTCTGCACCGACCAAACCAAGCGAATGTCCACTTGGTGTGAAATTTTTTTCTTACTTTTGACTCTAAAATCCTCTTTTTTGTACTAATTAGAGCATTCTAGAGAAGGTTTTACAAGGGTAAATCACCGTTTTATAACTTTTTTTCGATTTTTCAAAAAAATTGAAAAGCATTCTAAAAACGATAATTCACCTTTGTCAAACCTCCTTTAGAATGCTCTAATTAGTAATGAAAAAGGGTTTCGGAGCCTGAAAGTAAAAAAACAACTACCTACGGCCACAAAATTTTAGCTCATTATTTTAGCTATAATTGTGTGGCAAACTGTCATAGGACATATCATAGGACCGAAATACGATGAAAATTACGGTCTGACAAGAATTCACAAATCTCAGTTTTGAACGGTTTCAAAAGGTAAACAGTATTTAGGCACTAGCAAAAAGTATTTTCCGTAAGTTTTTGAGAAATAATAGTCAGTCATGCTTTTTTAGAAGTTTATGGTGCTATAAAAAGAAAAGAATTATATACAATTAAAAACGTTCACTAGGTAAATGATTTGACGGGATAAATGATTATTTTGACGGGGCAAATCAGTAATCGGACAGGTGATTTCAATTTGAGCCAAATTTGGTTGGTAAGTTGCCTGAGTGTCATCTGTAAATAGTGGGTTGAAAACAAAGAACACATAAAAAAAGCAAAAATATTCAAAAAGCACGTCTTAAAAGTTCGGTGAATTCCGTGTTGCTTTTTAACAAGTTCGGCAAAAATTTAACATCTTTTTTGCAACTCAAAAAATTTCCAATTTCAAATGTTGTCAATCATATTGGGTTGTTCAAAAAGTCATGCGACAGTTTTTTTTCGTTTTTAAAAATGTGTTTTTCATGTTTTAAATAATTTTTTTAAATTTAAAATGGTTGCAAAAAAATTAAATAAGCACCTACGCCACGTTTTGTTGTGGCTTTTTGACAAAGACAACTCCTTAAGTTCAAGGAAAGCCGAAGCAGAAATTAATGAAGTTTATGGACAAGGATATGTGGACCATGCGACAGCAGCAAGATGGTTCAAAAAATTTCGAAATGGTGAGAAGGACGTGGATGATTTGGAAGACGAGAAGAGAAGTGGACGGCCGAGCAATTTGAATGACGAAGAGTTGCGATTGCTTATTGAGATG